>LPNX010963461.1:157492-194394 GCA_001517045.1 Pseudotsuga menziesii | reverse complement strand
GTATTGAGTTACAGGCTTAAAATGCACATGCTATTTATGTTTTGTCCATGTTCTCATGTTGGAGTTCATTAGTCATTCCCAATGTTCTATTGCAGGTCGTTGTAGATCATGGAGCACTTGAGTTGGATGGTGTCTTCCAATTGATTGCAGAAGGTGAAAGATTGCCTGTGGATTTCAGCAAGGAGCTAGAGGTAATCTGGCCATTTTTTATCTAAAGAATCATCTATGATATATGGTATATAGCCATTTATCTCCACACCTGGTAGATCCCACACAGGGGAGGAGCATGCCCACCAGGATTTGAACTGGGGTCATCTCCACACAATCCAGCATAAGAAGTTGAAGGGGCAGCACCAGCATCATAAGAATTTACAGATCGCCAGTTGAACTAACGTAATTTCCAGCAGCAAAAGAGAGAAGGGAAAGAAGACCCCACCCACCCATAAACCGAGAGCAGGGAATCTAAGGTCTGATGAACCAATGGATTAAACCTCTTCCAATTCCTGTCCGTCTCATGAACCAAGATCCAAGAAGCCGCCGTTTTTGCTCAGTGCCTCCAAAGACCAAATTCTATAGGGCCTATACACGATCTTTTGTATTTTGAAAAAAAAAAATAGACAAATTATATTACACTTGGTGTATGAAATATTTGTTGTGGGCATTTATAGGGACTTCACTCTTACTGACAGCGATTGCAGGCACTCTGCCCCAGCTAGAAGCAATTCCTGTGCCTCCACTATTGAAATGTAATTGTGGGGTTCTCTCCCTTTCCCACAATGTTGGTGGGATCTCTGCTTTCTACAAGCTCTCTTGCAGATGTGCTCTGTGATATTTCACCCCTGAATTTGTCCTACTGAAAGCCCTTCGTATCGTTCCCTTCACAGCTAGTTTGCCTCCATTGCAGACCTCTATTTTCTGTAAATCTCCTTGCAGATATGCATCAACAACTTTGCAAGGATTTTCCCTTCACAACAGACTTGCAACCTTTACACCTGTCATTTGATTGCTCCCACGTGTTATTTGTACAAATGTCCATCTTCTTGAGTGCTTCCAGTCATTACATAGTAATATTTACAGGCCTTGTGGCATGATTTCACAGTGTAATTTGATCTATTCTTCAATTCGGGAGTGTCTCTCTCTTATTAGGGATTGAGAGTGTTGCTGGCATACTTTCTTTTGAAATACAATTAAGAGATATAATTGCTCTCTTTTGTAGTACTTTTCTGAAATATTATTGCTGCATGTGCTATTTCTGTTGTTATTTGTAATTTTTCTGTCTGGAGCGAAATAATGTATTAAAAATTTCAAAATGAAGGGATATTATTGTCTTTTTAGTTCATTATTTTGATTTGTTTTCACCTCTGCAGATAGTATATTTTTTGGGGGCAAATTGTTACCAATAGCTGCAAGAAACCCTTTGGAAATGGTGCAGTCCTATCATGAATTTGTCTATTTGCATAAATTGATTGCTGAAGTTGTCATTAATTTTTTATCTTTGTTTATTTGCTTCCTCCTTGCAGAAATTTACAAAGACAATTTTCGAAACACCAGTGCATATATATTTTTTTCAATACATGTAGGACTGTAGAGGTGTATGTGCCTTTTATTTATTTTGGGAGTTTGTATCCTAGTTACATTTGCTTGTTTTCATATTACCATGAATGCATTTTTAAACATTTCTCAAATTGAATGCCATATTTCTCTTATGTCCTTTCTGACATACCTTGATCTTAGTACCAGTCTTTAATGCATTGCTTTGTTGTAACTTAGAAGCAACATATTTAATTTTTTTATGTTACATCATCTTTATTTATGCTTCTATTTTGTACTGTTCAGGCAGGTTTATTTGGAAATATGCAAGGTCTTTATGAAACAGTGAAGAAAGCCCAAATGGTTGTCCAAGTGGAGGCAGTTCGTGTACAGAAAGAGCTCGCTGCATATGTGCTCTCTGCCCTTTTGCATAAGCAATTATGATATTTTTTTGTTGCTTCAGACTGATTTGAGAACTTTAAACATACTGAGGCTACCAATAACATTTTGCGCAAGTATTTTGAAGCATGCTGTGGCAGCCATCGACATATTGATTTAAGTACATTAAATCATATTGAGTTAGCCAGCACATATTTGTCATTGTGCAGTGCAGAGTTTGATGGTTACTGTGAAGGTGAGCTAATCAAGGTAGGATAGTTGTTCATTGTTCTATTTTCTGTTCAATTTTAAGTTTTATGTATAGTAATAAAGAAATACTCTGTAGGATGCTGGTCAAGAAACTGGCTAACTCGTATATGGTAGATTTTGGCTATGTCTACAGTGGATTTTAGCTATGTTTATTGTCAACAGATTTGTCATTTTTGTTGTTGGTGTCCATTTAATTCGGATAGCATCATAGCATAGGCATATCTGTAATTATTATGGATCTTGTTTCTTCTGTTAGGAATCATAATATTTTTAAGCCTGGTGTTTTTGCTTTAACAACTGGTAGCTCAGTTAGTAGAAACTTATAGTGGAACTTTGTATGAATTTCTTGGTTACTTACTGCATCCATCAACACAATGATCATTATGTAAAGTTAAGTGTTGTTAATAGTTTAAATTTCTCAAGGACCCTTGGTTCCTCCTCCAGGTATGCTGGTATAAGTCATAGGATATTTACAGTCAATAGATTCACAATATTTTAAGTTGATAGTGCCTAGTGTGGCAACTGGAGCTGTTATAGGTAAGAAGTGAAGCACCATCAAGAGCTTCCAAAACACTCCAGGGATCTCTTCAGTCAAATTGTCCGTCGGAAGACTTGAAATACGCGGAGAATCAGAGAAAGTTGTACAGGTCGTAGTCTCTGCAATAGAACGCCTGCTATGCGATGTTGTTTCCAGAAGTAAGGGATACCATACTGACTTTTTTATCACCTGTTTATGTAAGTCTCTTGCAGATCCGCTCCTACCTATGCATAAAATTTGCTTTGAAAAGTTTGTGGGAGATATCTACCCGGACTGTCGAGTTGCCGCGGATAGATCATATTTCTGTCTTAAAACTGGAGCGATATGTGAGGAGGTGTCTGGAGCGGAGTCGGGGTCATCAATCAGTAAATTATCTTATGATATGGACTAACTGTCTGCTCATTTTTCAAGTATGATGGGTATTTCTGAATCTGTATTATCTTCACATTGGGACTTTTCTGCTTATAAAACCACGGTGATTTCATGCCTTTAGTCCCTCCGCTCAACGACCGAGCACAAGACAATTAAATTGGTTATTCGATTTGGAAAGAAACTTTATGATATTGGGCCTAATTTATCTCAATCAGTTGAGAGTGGAGATTTCATTTCGGTGTCAGGCCTGCAAAAACTCAACATGCAAAGGAAGCTGAAATCTTTCTTTTCCACTGCATGTTCTGATACTTTCATAAGAGATGTGAGGCTTCACCTAGTACGCCTTCAGTAAGAGAAGGTTTCCACTGCAAAGAAAATTAGTCTCCATGTGGCGGATCTGGTAGAAGAGCATGTGCTGCAATATAATGTGTCAGTACGTTGTGTCCCCGGTAAGGAAGTTCCTGTGTCAATCTCTACCAAACCCAAATTGTCGACAACTGCTGCTGTGCACAATATTTTTTTTTTTTAAAATTTCAGTAAGCGTCGCTTAAGCGACGCTTTCAGCTATCGCTTATCTGACGATTTTTCTAGATATCCGTCGCTTATCCGACGGTTGTAGACGTCTCTTTTTCAATGCTTTTTTAATATCCGTCGCTTATCCGACGGTCCTTCTGTCGCTTAACCGACGACATGTAGGTTATTTTCTTAAAAAACTTTCACTACCGTCGAAGATATTCCGTCGCTTAACCGACGCTTTAAATTTAACCGACGGTGACATAGGTGTCAATTAACCGATGGTTACTTAAGTGTCACTTACCTGACGACAAGTTTCCGATGCTTAAAAAAAAATCAAAGTGTCGTACATGCGACAGGGAAGTGTCGAAAATTCGACATGATGGCCATCGGGTTTTTGGTCAAAATGTAGTAGTGACACCATACTGATCTTATCATAAGTTTCTTTATAGGCTTCCGTTATGATATCATGAAAAGGATCTTCAATCAAGGAAACCTTTTGGACATATTCAATGGGATCACTTGGTATGTGTTGCTCAGTGGATTTCTCTAGAGGGATTTCTGGAAAGATATCAACATTGCAACACACTTGAGAGTACACCAAATCTTCAATGTCTTCGGGTATGGTGACATGAGGAGAGTCTTCAACAATGTGTTCCATCATGGGCTCCTCCTGAAGCTCTTCAATAGGAACATCTTGGATTTTCCCTTCCTCAGAATCTTGCTGTGTATTGGGAGATACCTCATATTCTTTAATAAGTTGCTTACTTGCTTCCTCTCTCGAATAACTATGAGGAAACACTTTGATGGGAGTATCATGATCCTCCTCTTCACTTAAATGTTCAGGAAGTGATTCCAAGTCTTCAATACTTTGTATTATGGAAAAAGGTCCATCATATGTTTCTGTGTGATACTCCGTCCCAGATAGGTAGAAGGTAAAGATCGTTTCAAGGAACTTTTTTAAACCATTCATACTACCCCTACCATCATGCCACTACTCTAAAAACATCCAAAGGAAGCTTGGAAAAGAAGTTATACATTTATTAGGAAGGCCCTGATAGAACCAACAACATGCCTCACCCCAAAAAGTACTAGCAAACATTTCCATCATATTGTCTTCATGAAGAATATTGGAGTCAACAATCAACTGAAGGAAAGATTTGACATGCCAGATGGCCGAATCACCATAATTTCCATGAAATGCCAGAAGCCAGTTATATGCATCCCCCAAACCATTACAACAGTTAGGAAAACCCAGGATGTTTGAGAAATCGATAGGCTGAAACATTACGGTTAACTGGGCACCATATTTCTCCTTTAATTCATCCAAAAAACTAATATTATGCATTTGATATAACAATTAAACCTTGTATTGAAAAGGTGGAGCTATCAAGTGATGAGATTTAAAGGTTTTAACATTTCATATGGGCTCATCTACACACAACAAAGCTTCACAAGTTTATGAGATAACAGGGTTTTATCCCTTCAATGGAGTCACCATGTGAAAAAGAAAAATAAGCATTTATAAATATTTTCACAAAAATTATTGTTTGCTTTTCTTTGTAAAAATTAAAACTAGAAAAAAGTCAGTGGATTCGCCAGATGAAAATTAAAGATCTAATCTAAGAATTCATCAAACAAAGCAAAAACAAAAAGGAAGAAAACAAAAGTCGTACTCGGGAATAAAAAGATTTATCCCCGGCAATGGCACCAAAAAGTGTTGCTGCCTTTCACACACCAGGGTCACATGGCAGAAATCTTCAAGCCACTCGGTGTGTCCTTGAGGACAAGTCTCAAGTTAAGGCTGTCACCTTGTTCTTGACTCCTTCGTTGAGGCTCAACTCCTAATGAAGCCAAGGGGGGTAGACCCTATTAAGTTACTAATGCTAAATTACTTAGTATGGTGATGTTAAACTGAATGAGTTACTTAGGAGTTTGAAATTTAACCATAAACAACCATAGATGACAAGATACAAAATGAGCGCACGAAAGCACAATGTTGAGACCCAATATATATATATAGCAAGAAAATAACGAGTGCCTTAAAATGGATTCAAAAGAAAATCAATGTACTTTCATGCGCTTGGAGTGAATGTTTTGCAATTGCCTCTTGGTACGTTTTAAGTTAATGTGAAATATGAGTTGATTAAAATTAGGTGAAGGGGTGGACTCCAGACATACCCAAGAGTACTTGGAGTATGTCCAAAACTAAACCTTCATGGCTACCTGCAAGGAATATGTGGGCTGAATGGAGTCTCTGTGGCTATTTTTCATAACGCACACATTAGGGTGTGACAGAGATTGGTGCCCCGAGGTCACTTTTCAGGAGTTCTCGCTTCCTTTGGGTATTTTTCCACCATAATGGTTTGATCTAAGTGTTGGGTTTTCACCTGATGGTTTGTCAATTTGGGAGAGTGAATCCTAATTATTCTAGTCACTCAAGTGCTTTTGATATAGCTTGAATGATCGGATTAATAGCAGCCAAGTGCAGAGCATACACACCGGAGTCTTGTCAATTTTAGTAAATTTTGAGATGGGTGTTCTTGTTAAAAAGAAAACCCTCCAGGAACCTCTTTCGATCCAAGTGGATCTCAATCGGGGAATCAAGGAGGGGTTAATTTTAAAATAGCTAATGAAACAAATGATTAAAATAAAAACACAGATACACAATTCCGGTTTTCTAATTAGTCCTACCACGCATCTATTTCCCCTTTCGGGTCAATCGAGAAGTCATGGGGTAAGTATTAAGATTAATTTGAAATCTCAAATATGGAATATGAAATTGATAATAAAACAAAGTATACTACCCTACAGATTAGAACTACGCTAGTTTGCTAAAAAAAAAGGAAAGAAAAGCAGAAAGGAAACACGGACACAAATCCCCCCAGGGGGGATGGTGAATAGGATCGAAAGAGCCTATTCGAAAGGACCTCTTCTCTTTATTAGAAGCGATTTACAATATCAGAAAATTAAAATTCATTCACTTTGGTCCTTGTTATCTAGGATCCAAAGGCTTACAACAAGCTTGCAACAAGCTAGAATTAAAACACAGTGGTGGGGGAAGCTCCCAGGAAGCTCCGGTTCGTCAAAGAGTCGAAAATTTGGCAGAGTCTCCTTCTCTTTTTTGTTAGACCTGATAAAAAAAAGCAAGCAATCAAAATAAAATGTGCCCAAACACACTTTGAAAGTGTTTTGGGTCACTACACTAGTTACCAAAAAAAACTTAAGTAAAATTTTGTTAAGTTGGGGTAATCTAGTTTTACAAAAAGGAACCAAGGAAAGCAATCTTTCCTTGGGATCTTGGCTTGCTGTTTGGGCAGCGAATGATATGTGAAATTTTATTGCAGAATATGAAACTTTAAAGTACAGCAAAGGAAACTACCTTAAAAGCAAGCTACAAATTTTCATTTAAATGCTTACAAAAAGAGGATAATTTCAGCTAGATCTCTTAAAATATAACTTTATATGCAAAACGAAACTGAGATATAAAATTAAGAAAGGATATTACTAAATATATCTATATGTAATTTTCTTGATGAGACAGATCTAAGCAATAAGACTCTTTAAAAGTAACCAATTTGAAGAGAAATTAAGATTTTGAAGGAGGAAGAGATAGAAAGAGTGTTTGAAGCCTGGGAATGTTGGGCTTTGGATTCTGCTTTGGTGGAACATCGAGGGACTATGTCATTTAGAAGATATTGAAGATGAGGAAGATGCAAACCAGCTCAACCTCTTCTACAAGTGAGATCACCTGCAACTTAGAAATCCTTGCATAAACAGATGGTTAAAACATAGGTGCTGCTAGAAGAGATAATTGGAAAGCATGCAATTAAACTTAAAATACATACAAATCCAATAGATCTGAAACAAGCAGTAGTAAGAGCATAAATAAAACTAGAATAAACTCTTACCCTAACAGGAGGGAGCTCTCTCCTTCAAGGCCAACAATTAACCAACAAAAGCAATGATAAATAAAATATATTATACCTCATAAGCATTTGACAATCAACATCCACACATGAAGAGAATTACACAATAGCTCTTGCCTCCAAAGCTTCTTTATTCCAGAATAATAAAAAATACAATACAATAGAAACAACACCTCAATCCCAGTTCTAACTAGCTTGGAAGAGGATTCTTGTGCTTTGATTTATACAAAAGCCAGGAGATCCAGCCCAGAGGGGGCGCAAATCCCAAGGAGACAGATCAAATCAGTTGATGGAGAGTCAATCAATGCAGATCTGAAGCTGAACTAAGCCTACTTGTCAATCAAGGGCTTGATTGAGCTGACACATAAACCCATAAACCGACACATCAGTCCACAGAGCTCCTAGGAGAGCCCACATGTGTGGACGAGAGAGAGAGGCTGCAATTCCCCATAAAGACTATTGAATATCAACTCTAGATCTGATTTGATCACCTCCTTCAGTCAAGGATTTGTCAGATCCAGTCAATCTGGTTCAGATCTGACTGATTTCAATCAAATCGGCTAAGAATCCACTAATCTATGATTTTGGATTTGCTCCATTATTCATCAATTTATTAATTAAAATAATCAATAATTGATTTTTTGGGCTTTATGACCTAAGTGATGGAAAATCACTCAAAACTAAGAAATAGTGGGTCCATGGGTTTACATGGTGTTCTTAGCTTGAAAATGAGCACCTACATGACTGAAACTGATTATTTGGCCCACTTTTATTACAAAATCAATTTTTCTAATTAAACTATTAAAAAATAGCCTAAGTTTTGGAAAAATTAAATTTTAATAAAAAACACTTAAAAAACTAAAAAATGGAAAAAATGAAAAAAACTAGGGGGACTTAGACATGTTCATATGACTCGACCATGATGTCTAGTATGTTTATACACTGACACATAGACTCTAATAACCTCAATAGGCCTAAATGCCAAGCCGACCACCCCAACTTTGGAGGTATGGAGTGAAAAACTCAGAAATTATCAGTCGTTTATTCAACAACCAATAATAACCAAGGGAAAAAACACCCTAGGCTGATCAGATTGACAAATAAAGTCTAAGAGACTGAGTCTTTTACAGACACTATCATGCTAGAACATTTATTACAATTCCCCCATGGGGTATGAACATGTGATATAGTACAACAAGCATTTCCTAGAAGTACTTCCAAAGGTCTTCTAAAGTCCAAACAAGTTATCCTTGTCCGGTTTACCAGGCTCACTTAATAAAAAACCACTAGGTACAACTTAGGTGGTAACACTATGTCGAATCTCAAGGTACTCCAAACATGTCCTACACAGGGAAATAATTTTCTATCAGTCCTCAGAGCACTAGATCCTTAAAACAATAAAATTATTGCTTTTAAGATGGATGATTTTAAATCTAGGATTTCCCATCAGTTGGATTTCCAATTGTCCACGAAATCTATTGGGAAGACGATCTGTTGTACCATATTGGAAAAGGGAGCCTCAACCTCATTCATGTCTTTATCCTATTGGAGAGCTATTAGTTTTCCTAAAATTAATCATTCACCCACAACATTAAAGGATTTTGATGGTCACGGATTTCAACCTTATGTATTACTGCCCTCTCTCCAGGTAGAACTGGGGGTAAAATCAGTCTCCATTCACATTGAAGTTGTTGACGCTCCTTTAGATTACAATCTTCTCCTAGGTCAAAATTGGTTTTATGCTATGCAAGCTGTTGCTTCATCTGTTTTTCGGGTGGTCCAGTTCCCATTACAAGGAAATATCATTATTGTTACCAGTTAGACTTATATTCACCTGATGCAATTTCAAATACTACATACAATGTTCCACTTTTGGCTTCCACAACCCCCCAATATTATAACATTGGAGTAGGTCGTCTCAAAGATTCCTCACTTATGGGAATCTTTCCGCTATCTAATCCTCCTCTTGTTTTGCAGGTGGCATCCATGAACATGATTTATACTTCTACCATAGATAAAGGAAAGTCCATTGCTGATTCAACATCAGTGAGTCCTTTTGAAGAAATGTATCAGGCTATTCTAACCACCAGTGATACCGCTGTCAACGATAATTTTTTGGTGGCTTCAGATACCTATCACTTATCGTATTGGCGAGAAACCCCCCCACCTCGATCTTCTTTCCTTCCCCATTTCCATATGGTAGAAGTGCAGTTTGGATCAATGGTTTCATCTGATATAGTGACCAATCCTCAGCCCCCGATACTCATTCGTGATGTTGAGTCTAAGGGTAATTTAAGTAACATTACAAATACTATTCTTGTTAATATATCAGTAAAACTCGACATCCTAGAAAACATCCAGATAGGAAAAAAATCTTCCCCTTCATAGATACAGTGTTATATCACCCTATTTAAAGAATTCAAAGACATTTTCACTTGGACCTATGAAGAAATGCTAGGGATAGACCCCTCTATTGTAGTTCACGAGATTAAGCCTTAGCCTGATGCTAAGCCATTTTGCCAAAAACTCTATCAAGTACATATAAGGAAAGAAACCACCATTAAGGAAGAGATTGAAAAACATCTTAGGGCTAGTTTCATTTACCCCGTGCCTTTGTCTGAATGGGTGACTAACATAGTCCCTGTCAATAAAAAGCAGGGTACTATAAGGGTTTGTATTGATTTGCGGGATTTGAATTGGGATTGTCCTAAGGACAACTTCCCCATATCATACATCGATCAAATCATCGACAACTGTGCCTTAGGTGTCATATTTTCATTTATGGATGGATTTTATTGCTATAATCATATTGAGATACTCCCATTAGATCAACACAAGACAAATTTCATATGCCCATGGAGAGCCTTCTCCTATATAAAGTTGTGTTTTGGTTTGAAGAATGATGGTGCTACCTTCCAAAACGCCATTTCATATGCTTTCCATGACATTAAACACATTGTGGAGCCCTATCTTGACGACCTACGTGTTCACTCGAAGTAGCGAGATCACCATGTTGATCATCTGTGAGCCATTTTTCTCATATGTGGCCACTATAACATCCGTTTAAACCCACACAAGTGTGTTTTCTGTGTTGAGATTGGCCGATTGCACTATGTCCAATGATGGAATTTGCATAGACCCTATGAATATTGAAGTTATCCTGGCTCTACCCGCCCCAAAATATTACCGAACTTCAAAGTTTGTAAGGGAAGGAAAACTTTTTACGTCGTTTCATTTGCAATTACATTGAAAAAACTTAGGGTTTCATGCATTTATTAAAAAAGGACATGCCCTTCGTTTGGGATGATTTGGTGCAAAAAACTCACGGTTTCATGCATTTATTAAAAAAGGACACTCCCTTCATTTGGGATGATTTGGCGCAAAAAACTCATGGTTTCATGCGTTCAATAATCTCAAACATGCTATTATGCATGCACCTGTTCTCCAACCACCAAATTATACCAAGGATTATTCCCTGTATGTGGTTGTATCCCTATCAACCATTGGTATGGTTTTAGTTTAGACGAATGAACACGATCATGAACATGTGATCTATTATCTGAGTAAGATTCTTTTAGACTTTGAAACTAGGTATTCACATGTGGAGAAACTTGTTTTGGCCTCATTGCAATCTAGAAGTTCCATCACTACATTTTGCTCTGGACAACCACATTATACGCAGATTATAACCCCATGTATTATATATTGACTCGTCAAGTACTTGGGGGGGAAATACTCACACTGGATTGTCATTCTCCACGAGTTTGAGTTGGAATTTTCCAAATATAATTCTAAGAAGTCTCTTGTCTTAGTTGAGCTTATGTTTGACGTTCCCCATGTTACTGAGGGAACATAGCCCATCAATTCATTGCCCGATGAATCCTTGTTCCTCATTAGTACGTATGTCCCATGGTATGGATATTTAATTCTCTATCTCCAAAAAAAAAAACGATATCATCCCAATACAACTCAGGATGAACGTCGTCGCATTCTCCACAATGACAAATACTATCTCATTATCAATGAAACCTTATACTGACGTGGCATTGATACCATATTACGACGTTGTCTCACTCATGAAGAAGTTGAGATTGTTTTAAATGATTTCCATACTGGAGCCTATGGCGGTCATCTTTTTGGGTTGGCTACTGCCCATAAAATCTTATGCGCTAGGTATTTTTGGCCCTCAATATTCAAATATTGCATTGAAATTGTCAAAAAAAATCCCACCTTGTCAATTATTCACATCAAAAAAGTGCACCCATCCTGCTCCGTTATATCCTGTCATAGCAGTTGTCCCTTTTGAAAAATGGGGCATTGATTTTGTGAATTGTATTCCTACCTCAACTGGGGGGCATGGATACATCATTGTGGTCAAAGATTACTTCACTAAATGGGCTGAGGCTATGCCTACATATGGCGAAGATGGAAAGACAACTGCTCTTTTTATTGTGACTGATCATGGGTCACGTTTTCAGAATAAGATGATGGTAGAATTAAGTGCTAACATAGGGTTTTGTCATGAAAACTATACACCCTACTATTCACAAGCCAATGGGTGGGTCAAAGCCATCAATAAAGTCTTAAAAACTATGCTTCAACAAATGGTAGGACAAGCTAAGTCTAACTGGAATTTGCATCTATTTTTCGCATTATGGGCCTACATGACTACTGTCAAAATATCCACTAGTTTTACACCATTTCAATTGGTATATGGAATAGAGGCCACTCTTCTAATTGAGTGTGAGGTTCCTTCTCTAAAGCTCACTGTAGAACTATTACCCAATACCACCTTGGAGGAAGAACGTTTCTTGCACTTAAACAAGCTTGATGCGACTCGTCGTGATGCTACCTTAGCAAATGAGGCACACAAGCGACGAAGGAAAGCTCAATATGACAGATCCATTCAACCCCTCTTTCAATGAATTTGACCTGATCTTGACCTATGACCAGAAATAAGATAAGTCGAGGATTGGTAAGCTAGAATCTATGTGGCATGGGCCTTATATCATTAGTTGTGTCTTAGAGAAAGGCACTTATGAGTTGATAGATTATGACAGGATACCCTTGGGAGATCCCTACAATGGGATCTACCTCAAAAAATACTATTCCTAGGTCATCTAGTATAGGTTCATTGTAAATATTGTTTATAGAGTGTTGTGTGTTTTTTGAAAAGTGTGGTTTAGTGTGAATATAATATGTGTCTTTCACAACCCTACTTATGTAGTCCTATGTTTAAATGAATAGATGACCACCTATACTAGTTTCACAAATGGTGCTAATCGTTACACCTTGAATCTTGCGTCAGCGGGATGGGTACTGTAGTCTCCGATAGGTGATCTGATGAGTTTAGGTGTTAATTGTTTGGGCCCCTCAACAAACAATCTCGCAGAGTATCATGCAGTGATTGGATTATTGATGGAATCCTTGGATAATGATGTAAGAGATATTAGGTTTTACTTAGACTCGTATTTGGTAGCACATCAATTAAACCGATTCTACACCATCCAGAACCCCCTACCCCTTCATAAATTCCAAATAGTTAGGTTTTTATAAAGGTTTTTTGAGCAGGTTTATTATCAACACATCTTGAACATTTAAACACTGTGGCAGATTCCTTAGCAAATTTTGTATTAGATTGGTATCTTGCTCATATTTAAATTCATTTTAACATAAAAATTCATGTATTGGATTCATAGTAGGTATTCATTCACGCATCACATTTGCACACACATATTTAAATAAAAGTTTTTCATATATATATAGAAAGTAAAGTTGAGATATGAAAAAGGATTGAAACAATAAGCTTTCAGATCACCCAAAGTTTGGAACTATCATAGTTTCAAAATACATATACATAGGGAAAAAATTGAAGCTTTGAAGCTTTCAGTACAAATACAGTACAAAAATGAGAGAGATTCTATGGGCTAATCCTCGTGCTCATGATAGCACATCACATCCCGAGCCACTCAACGTAGTAGTCTCCCGAAACGGCCTGAGACCCCTACAGTCTGGTGCTGATACCGCCTGGGTAGATAATCAATGGAGATGTCAGGAATCCCCACAGTCAAGCATTAGAAGTTATCCTTGATCTCTTTGAGATCCTCATCCACCTCTATGCACCGGATCACCATATCCTTGACTTCTCCTTACCTATCTATAGGAGAAGACCCAGTTGGACGAGAAGGCTCTACATTTGTACAAGAGATTTTTGAACATATCAACATTACATCATAAAAATAAAATATAAAATTAAAAAATACATAAAACATGTATAGTGGTATCTTTCTTACCTCATCCCATTGCTCTCCCTCCGGGAGTGGAATATCATGATCATCTCAAAATCCAGTCCTTGCATATGCATAATCCTCTACCATCAGAAGTCGGTTTCTCAGCCAACGAAAGAAAAAAAGGCCCATAAGTGAATTTGAGGCCTCCCCCACCACCATGGCGTGCCATGGAATCCACCCACTTGCTCATCCAAGGATCCTAAGCATCCAATCTACTCAATGGAGCTTGAGGTCTCATTAATGGTACTCTCTCCAAAAATAAACACACAACTATCGCTATGTAGCCGAATTGCTTAATCTCCCCTCTCTTGCACTTGGTCAACTGGTATTTCAAACAAAGTAGTAAACCATCGATCCAGTTGAAGATTGTAGGATCCATGCACTCTATGGATTACACCCCCGCATGGTTAAGTGAGCCGATATGATACCCAGAACCTTCTCAATTGTGAAGGAAACAGTCCTCAAAGTCCTATATACTATATTCTTGATGGGAATTTTCCCACCTACTAAATGGGTCCCCACTGAGTAGTGATCATCAATCAATTCATCTACATAATTCTCACCACCTAGTGATCCTGTGAGTACTACTGGTCTTCCCCTATGGGATAAACCAGTCAAAAAATAGATGTCCTCCACATCTATTGTCAGAGTGTGAGTCCCAACCACAAAGTGTTGCTCATAAGGATCACGCATACTAATCATGTGCTCTAGAAAAAAAACATACGCCCTCATTCCTGGCATTCTAAAGAATTTGAGGAGCCCATGTTACTAGAAATTCTCACCTTTTGCTCACAATAATTGTTTCCCTAGGTTTGAATGGTTCATATCTAGAACAAATGAGTGATAACAAGGATGGAAGACTTCCCCTAGAGCTTGTAGATATATGGAATGAGTCCTTCTGCTATCCTGTAGTGTGATGTAGTTGTCTTCTATGGTGTTGAATCTCCACAGATGTGCCTACACAAACACATCAAACAAACAAGCAAGATCAAAGATCCCATAAAATGGTCTATAGTTCTATGTTAGTGACTAAGGAATCCAACAATAAAATGAATGATTGCAGCATAATACATTTTATGGGAAAGGAACCATCTTTGCATTAAAATGAAGAAGAGAGATTACAACCAATTGCCTTAGTGTTGTGATGCTCCTTCACATGCCATGTATTGTCCTCAAAGCTCCAACTTGTCTCTTCTAAGCTCACCCTATATTTGGCCAGAATCTTGGTGCAACAACATAACTTTTCTCTCTCTCAAGCATGGAGGATGAGCCAGGTTTTATAAGCCTTGGGAGGATAGGGATGGTTGAGAAAATGGTGGATGAGGTGGAAGGGAGATCCTACTAGTGTGGATTTCAAGTCCAGGTGGTCCACGCGAGTAGGGAAGAGGGTGCCACGAAGTCTTCCTTCGAGAAGCTTCATGAATCTTCTATTTTTCTCTGTAAAACTCTAGCACCGCTTCTCCTCTATGTAGACATAGCACTACCAGGGTGGAACCACTTCTTGAACATAGAGTAAAGGCAGTGGCACCGCTTATTGTAAAGAGACAATAGGCGCTACTGAAGAGGGTAATGATTTTTGCATTAAAGACAAAGCTGGTGGTGGACTCAAATCTAGAAAATAGGAGTTTGGGCCAATGTCCAACTTCACAGTTTGGGATTTGAGGGAAATTTATGATGTTTTAGGCCTCAACACATGATGGTGATGACATTTATGTGTAACAACCCACACTCACTAAGGGACTTCATGGTCATTGGTTCATTACCTGCTTGCAATTCATCCAACTCATGTTGTCTCTCCTTCTATATAACCATTTTGCAATTATTTTTTCCTTCCAAAACATTTAAAACGCCTGTTAGAAGCATGTTGAAACCTTTTAAAAGAAGAAAAATAGCATGAAATTAACTATTTCTTGGGTTTTTGAAATGCCCTAGTCATTTCCGCATTGTCTCTAGAAGAACAGAGCGTCGACGCTCTTCCCCTCCATTGAAATTTCTCCCTTGGAGCCTTTTCTTCTTTCGAGAGGTGTGCGGGAGCACCTCTTGAAAGGGAAAAAAGTGCCACCCTAAATTGGATTTGTCTCTTTGGGAAATTGTCCCAAAAACTCAAAAATTCAACTTGAAAACAAAAAAATGCACCATGTAAGCAAAGGAATGAAGGTCAGCTCCTACCTGGTCCAAGTGGTTTGAGAAGAGATAGTCCAAAACTCCCGGAATCTTCAATTGAAAATTAGCCTGTTTTCACCAATTTCACTCTCCCACTATGGTAAAAATATTCACTATTCACCCCTTTTATAGTAATTTTTGGTTTTTATTTAAAAATAATAAATCAAATGTTTAAATTTTTAGGGTTTTTACCAATCATCTTCTATAGTTGTTATAGTGAATTGATCGTAACTTCATTTTTGAAGATTCTTGGTCGCATTTATGACAGATCGAGGCAATGTTACGATTTTCTTTCATCTTTTTAACACTCTGAGCTAAGATGAAAAAGTACCAAGCAGTGTTCATACCTTTGTAATGCTCGTTAAATTTCAGTAAAAAGGTGTCGAGTACACTTTTTCTTCTTTTTCAAACACTTTAAAATTGGATTATGAAAAAGAGGACCCCTTATGGAGTCACCTTTAATCTCTTTTCAGACTCCTTAAACACGAAAAGATCACCAAGTGAACTTGATGCACTACAACAAAACCCTATGATTAGTGTCTCTTTTAGCTTCCTTTTTAGCGCCAACTATCACTTTTAGTGTATTTTTCATCATTGTTTGGACAAAGTGGACGCTTTTCGATGGGATGGTGCTTTTAATGGCGTTATTTGCATCCCTTTTTAAAATTTGGCACTATTTTGGATGCTAATTAGCATCCCAATTAGCGTCCCAATTAGCTTCCCTATTAGAGTCCCAATTAGAGTCCCAATTAGCATCCCAATAAGCATCCCAATTAGCATCCCAATTAGCATCCCTTTTTAAAAGTTGGCACTATTTTGGACGCTAATTAGCATCCCAATTAAAATCCCCATTAGAATCTGATCCAGGAGGATATTGGTGGCCACCCACCTATTCCTCTTGGACCCCCACCACTGTTTCTTGCAATTTTCCAGTTTCCTTAATTGTAGCACAATTTACTATTTTTGGCAGTTTTCGGGTCCTAAATTTCCGAAGCCGTTTTGAGGCCCTAAACGACGTTTTTTTGCATCGAATGGTCGAGCGCATATGAGTGCATTTTGAACTCAATAATTGCTAATAATGGATGTAGTCCTTAAACATATCTTTCTAACGATGTATCATGCGAGTCAAACGGAGGTAGTATGCCAAAGTTACGACCCCGGGAAATTGATGTACCAAGTTACCCAACGGGGCCCACATTAAGGCGTTTCACCTCCTAGGGTTAGGTTTGTGGATGTGTAGGGTTTCCATTGTTTCTTAATGATATATAGGCCTTCGAGCCTCATTGTAACAAAGAGTTTAGAGGCAGGTAGCCGCCACATCTGTTCTCAGAGATAAGCTACCAGCACTCTAGCTAGTTTATTTCCATTATGTATGTAAACAAGTTTTAGTTATTGATTAATGAAATGAAGTGTCATTTCCACTGCATATTTGTTTCTATGGTTATTTGTGTATTCGATTGCGTTCCTGCATAAATCCAGATCAGTGGTATCAGAGCAATCTGCTCTTTCTCGATCCTTCTTTGCATGTCCCCAACGAGGGCGGGGTATAAAGAGTTAGGGCTCGATCTGGTTGAACCTTTGCATGATCAGCCTCGCAAATCCCGACGGCCACCCATGGGGGACAAAATAAAGATGAGGGCACAGAAGATCCTATCAAAATGTTGCTTGAGGAGGCCCATGAAAAACAAAAGAACGCGATGATGGATAACTTCCCCCAGATCCTTCAACGACTTCCCACTGGCAGCACATCTGCATCTAGCAGCCACTCTGGAGGTGCAACCCTTTTAAGGTACAAGTAAACTTCAACATTCCCATATTTGATGGTTGAATATATACAGACACTGTAGATAAATGGTTGAATCTATTAGAAGGATATTTCTAGGTTCATGACTTTTCTAACTGGGAAAAGATTACTTTTTCTCTACTCAAAGTTGCCCCCCATGTCAAGGACTCGTGGGAAACCTACTATGAGAGAAAGGATGAGGAGGAACCCTATCTATTCTCAGTCATACCCACTTGGAATTCTTTTCGAGATGTCATAAAGGGACAATATTATCTGGTGGGGAGCTATGAGGACAAGTACATCCAATGGACTACGTTGTGGCAGCAAAGAGATCAAGATGTGCATGCGCTAACGAATCTGTTCCATACCCTGCGCACCAAGTTGGGTATCAAAGACTCAGAGAAACATTTGGTGCTGAAGTACTGCAGTTGTCTGCATAGATACATTCAAAAGGAAATGGATTTCCTCGACATCTCCTCGCTTGGTACGGAATATCGGTATGCTACCAAAATTGAGCAAAAATTCAAATAGAAAAAGCGAGACTTTGGATCTGTGAATCAAAAGCAAGGGAAAGGTGTCCCCAAACCACAGAACCAAGGACACAGCCAAGGCATGGCAACTCAAGAAAACTTGCCAAAGCCGCAAGCAAAGAGTGACACTGCAAAGCCAAAGAAGGAAGCAGGAAAGTGGTGTGAGTTCCATAAGAGCCCCACTCACAACACAAGTGAGTGTCAGGCTAAGCAGTCACTGGTGGCTGAGATAAAGGCTTCTGAATCAGATGCATACTCTGACACTGAATATGAACTCGAGAAGGGGAATGACAGAGGGAAGAAGATTATCGATGCAGAGCCCAATTCCATCGTTGCCACCATGGAGATCCAAAAGGAAGAATCGAAATATTCAGAGGAGGAGGAGCGTCTTTTCCACTCCTAGATGTGGGTAAAGGGTTCCCCGCTACAGTTCATCGTTGACAATGGGAGCCAAAAGAACATGATTTTAGCAGAGGTCGTGAAGCGGTTGGTTTTGCCGACCATAGCACACCTGCAGCTATACACCATCGGGTGGCTTCACCAAGGATGAGATCTTCGCGTCAACCAGCAGTGCTGCCTTCCCTACAACATCAAGCCCTTCATCGATGAGGTATTATGTGATATTGCTCCTCTTAGTGTTTGTGATGTATTATTAGGTCAACCATACTTATGGAAGTGGCATGCTGTGTATGAGTCCTGGCCTTGCGCTATTATTATTATGTTGGGAAATAATTTGTATAGGATACCAGAGGTACCACCCCCTACCGCTATCTCTTTGGTTACTGCAAAACAATGCAATAAGCTCATTTCCAAAACCAGGAAGTTTGTTTTCTTGATGATCTTCCCTCAAGGAAAGAATAAGATCATGGCCACAACCTCCAGATGGGGCCCCTCTGCATGACAACAACAAATGGACAAGGTCATGGAGGAGTACCAGGACATATTCACCTCACCCACCGGGGTGCCTCTCCACTGTCAGGTCAAGCACCCCATCGATCTGACCCCAGGTGCGTCGCTGCCCAATGGACTGATCTATCATCACTTTGTTCTGGAGAATGATGACATCAAGAGGCAAATTCAGGAGCTGCTGCAGAAGGGTCACATCCAGCCAAGTTCATCACCCTTTGGGAGCCCGATCGTGTTGGTATAGAAAAAGGATGGGACTTGGAGACTTTGTATTGACTATCGGGCATTGAACAAGATCACTGTCTGGAATAGGTACCCGATCCCATGGATTGATGACCTCCTGGACCAGCTTAAAGGGGAAAAATATTTTAGCAAGATCGACTTAAAGTCCGGGTATTACCAGGTACCGATCGAGCCGACCAATGTGTGGAGGGCCTTTTCGAATGGTTGGTCATGCATTTCAGGCTAACGAATGCTTCTGCAACCTTCATGAGACTGATGGATGACATCTTGTGGCCATTCACCAACTCATTTGTAGTAGTGTACTTGGATGACATCCTGATCTTCAGCCAGACTTGGGAAGAGCACCTCCACCACATCCGACAAGTCCTCCAAACATTGCGACAGTACAAGTTGTGTGCCAATTTGGACAAGTGCACTTTTGGCATGACCCAGGTTTAGTATCTGGGATACATTATTGATGACTATGGGGTACATGTGGATCCAACCAAGATCCAAGTCATTCAGGATTTTCCAGCCCCAATTACTCTAACAAAGCTTCGTAGATTTTTGTCCCTTGCTAATTTCTACCGCAGGTTCATGTTGGGATTCTCTCATATCACTTGGCCTTTGAGTCAAGTCACCAAGGGAGGAGTGAAAGAAAAATTCTTTTGGTTAGAAACTCAGCAGAAGGCGTTTGCAGAATTGAAACATTGCCTCTGTTGTGCCCCAGTGCTCACATTACCAGACTTGCAACAACCATTTGAGATCAAGACAGATGTCTCTGACTATGCTATTGGGGCAGTCCTTACTCAACAAGGGCATCCAGTGGCATATCATAGTGAGACACTATTAGAAACAGTCCTCAAATATCCCACTTATGACAAAGAGATGTATTTCATTGTACAGGCTTGCCGACAATGGAAGCATTACATTTTGGGGAAGGAAATGATCATCCACACAAACCACCGACCCCTGCAGTTCATGCAGACACAAGGGAAGTTATAGAACGATCGCCATCAGAAGTGGTCCACATATCTACAACAGTTTCATTTGAACATCAAGTACAAGAAGGGAAGCACCAATAATGTTGCAGACTACCTCAACTGACCACCAATCGTGGCGATAACGACCGTGCTCAACTCTTGTGGGAATGAGACTTTTGATTGGCTGCTTCTCTACAAGAGCGATCTATAATTCAGCCACACATACCAGACGCTCTTGGAGGGAAACCAAGTTCCAAAATTTCACCTCCAAGATGTACTACTGTGTCACATGGGACACCTTTGTGTTCCTTCAAGTGAGCGTGCCAAGATGATTTGGGAAGCGCACTACAGTCGGGTTGCTGGGAATTTCGGGGTCGAGAAAATAGTGGCAGTACTACAGAAGTATTTCTATTGGCCGAAACTTCGACAGGACATCGAGAAGTACATCCAATCCTGCATTGCCTGCACCATTGCAAAACCCTCCATCAAGAAGCAAGGCCTCTATACTCCATTGCCTACCCCTAGTCGACCTTGGGAGTCCATCTCCATGGATTACATGCCAGACCTTCCTTCTACTAAGCACGGCAATGACTGTGTGTTTGTGGTTGTTGACATATTCTCAAAGATGGCCATAATGGCGGCCTGCAAGAAGAATATCACAGCAGAAGCCACTTCTAAACTATTCTTTGAACAAATGTGGGTACACTTTGGTATCCCATAGTCTATAATCTTAGACCGGGACAGCAAGTTTCTTAGTACATTCTGGTCTAGCCTATGGTCAATGCTAGACACCAAGCTCACAAAGTCCACAACTTTCCATCCCCAAACTGATGGCCAGATAGAGGTCGTCAACAAGATGATCGTACACATTTTGCACATGTACAACTCAAAGCATCCACACACATGGGATGAGAGCCTCCCCTATGTACAACACAACTATAACCGGGCCTTCCACAGCTCAACCAACCACAACCTCTTTCAGGTGGGCTTGGGATTCCATCCACTATGTCCCATTGACGTAGCCATGCCATTTGCAGCTACTTAGGCTGATTCAGCTCATATCCAGTCTAAAGTTTCCAAGGCAAACAAATTCATTGAGCGCATTTAGCACATTCGCCAATAGGTTCATGACATATTGGACAGATCCAATGCTAATTACAAGCAGCGACATGATCAACATCAGGTGCAACATAACTTCCAAGTGGGTGACAAAGTGTGGCTACATTTACAGAAGGAGCGCCTCGCTGGACCCCACCACAAGCTTCACCCGCTCCGATATGGGCCATACACCATCACCAAGGTTGCCGGGGATAATACCTTCAAGCTCAATATTCCACCATCCCTTGGTCTGCACCCAGTGTTCAATGTGGACCGCCTTCGGCCCTACTTTCCACCTCTATTGGACACATCAGACGTGGCAGAACAACTCACACCAATAGAGTTAAACCCCGACTGCATGGAACAAACCACAACTAATCGGATTATGGACACATAGATCAAGAACACCCGCTAGTAGAAGATCCAGCTATATCGAGTTGTCAAAGCAGGCCAACTCCTTCACCACGGAAAGTGGCTCACCAGGACCAAGTTCAATAGAAGTTTCCTCATCTCATGGAGGAACTCAACACAATGTGGACCATTGCTTCCTAAGCGAGAAGGAATGATCCAGGAGGATATTGGTGGCCACCGAACTATTCCTCTTGGACTCCCACCACTATTTCATGCAGTTTTCCAATTTCCTTAATTGTAGCACAATTTACTTATTTTGGTAGTTTTCGGGTCCTAAACTTCTGGAGTCGTTTTAAGGCCCTAAACGACATTTTTTTGGCATTGAATGGTTGGGAAAATATGAGTCCGTTTTGGACCCAGTTTTTTTAATTTATGGATGTATTCCTTAAATAGATATTTCTAACAACGTATCATGCGCGTCAAACAGAGGTAGTATGCTAAAGTTATGACCCCAGGAAATTGATGTACCAAGTTACCCAACGGGGCCCACATTAAGGCGTTTCACCTCCTAGGGTTAGGTTTTTGGATGTGTAGGGTTTCCATTGTTTCTCAATAATATATAGGCCTTTGAGCCTCATTGTAACACAGAGTTCAGAGGCAAGTAGCTTCCACATCTCTTCACAGAGATAAGCTACCAGCACTCTAGCTAGTTTATTTCCATTATGCATGTAAACAAGTTTTAGTTATTGATTAATGAAATAAAGTGTTATTTCCGCTGCATATTTGTTTCTATGGTTATTTGTGTATTCTATTGCGTTCCTGCATAAATCCTTATCAGAATCCCAATTATCATGCCAATTAGCATCCCAATTAGCATCTCTTTTTAAAAGTTGGCGCTATTTTGGATGCTAATTAGAATCCAAATTATCGTCCCATTTAGCATCCCAATTAGCATCCCAATTATCGTCCCTATTTAAAAGTTTGCTCTATTTTGGACGATAATTAGCATCCCAATTAACGTCCCAATTAGCGTCCCAATTTCACTTCTAGGTAAGTTGTTTTGTAGTGTGAGAAGATTTAAAAACAATAGAAACACTCCAATTTCACTAACTTAACTTGTTTTGTTTATTCTAAATAGAACAATGTTTTAAAATAATATTTTTGAATAGAACAGGAATATAAGAATTGGAAGAGAATGTTGTAATAAAAAAGGTTATAAGAAAGATAATATAAGTGTAATTTTAAGATAAAAGTTATAATGATCCGAAGTAAAACAATCTCAATCAAAGTGATGCACCCAACATAAGAGGCAAAGTGAAAAGTCCATCCTCAACATTTGATGTTGAGGTTGTTAATGATATTTTCTTAGCGTAAACTCTGTCTTTTTATTTTTTATTTTTTTAACAAAATGTACATCTTTATAAATATTTCAAGTATTTTTCAAAATTTTGATGATGATATTAGATGTAAATTGTTTGGTTGTAGTTTTTGCAATGGATATTAGATGTAAATTGTTTGGTTGTAGTTTTTGCAATGTAATATGATATGGACATCAAGTGAGGTCCACAATATCCATTGAGGTAGCTAGCCGAGGAACTTGACCACGTGACCTCTTGCTTACAATTCACGACACTCAACTACTCAAACTAACCCATTGGACTATCCCACTTGATTACCAAAAAAAACCCAAATATTTAAGAAGTGGTGAAGTTTTCAAAAACTAAAAAATGTACTAATATGAACTTGTACCTTTAATGTGATATTATTGAAGCAAAAAGTCCCAAATATTTCCATGATTAACTAAAAGCATTACTACATTTTGTATACAAAGACATCAATGAATTATTTTTGAACTAGTAAAATGGATATTTCTTTAATTTGATGTTTCTTCTCATTACAAAATGAATTATTTAATGATTAGACTATTTTTGAGTTTTTACTGGACTTTTTACGGAATTGGCGATTAAAAAATGGCTAGATCATAACTTTTCATTGCCCTGAATCCATTTTTTATTGTAAAATTGGAATCAACATCCTAAAAAATTGTCAGGACACTCAAATTATGCAATCTCAACACCTTACATTTGAGATTTGAAAATTTATGGCCAAATTTTGAGAAAAAAATAGTTGAAAAAAAGAGAAAATCATTTAATCTTTAGACTATGTCATAACAAAATGATAAGCACATCATTTTTCAATTCAAAAGCACAAAACTAATTATTAATGCATGTGAGTTTTTAACTAAAATGCTAAATTAAGACATTTGAAAAGATACCGCAATACATAAAAGTGTTATAAATACTCATTTTAATAACAAGATGGTTATTTTTATCACAAAGTGTACCTTTAAGAATACAAAATCAATTATTAGTGGATATTAAACAAAATGCGAAATAACCATTTGAAAAAGTGTTGTAAACTTAAAATAGTTAAAGAAATATTCTTCCACCTATCATGATTGATGCCAAAAAATACCCTTCCTTAATTCTCAAAAGCTTCTATCAATACATTTGTTGATACTGACCATACTTAAAAAAATGTCTTCAATTTATAATATTCAAAGAAATATCGTCAATTGTTGGTGGGGCTAAATGGATTTCATTCCATCTACCTGGGTTCAATTCTGTTGAGACATATTCTCACTTGTATGTCCAGCTAACAATTTGCTCGACCTACCGAACTACGAATGTCGCGAAGTTTGTTGAGATTTTCCGTATGTGGTAAGATTTCCTTGATTCCTTTGGAATATCAGGAAGGTGTTTTTTCCGCTGAAAAAAGAGTCAATGATACACCGTTAGTGGGGCTAGATGGATTTCATTCCATCCACCCGGGTTCAACTCTGTTGAGACATATTTTGGATTGAATGTCCAACGGATGATTTGCTTGACCTACCAAACTAAAAATGTGGCAAAATTTGTTGAGATTTCCCATATGTGATAAGATTTCCTTGATTCCTTCGGAATATCAAGAAGGTGGTTCCTTCCACTGAAAAAAAAAAATCATCATTTACAACACTTGAAAAATTCCATTCAATCAAAAAGTCGTGAAAGTGTACATTGAAAAATTCACCTAAAACATAAAACACATATAACTTCAATAAACTTGTGATGTCGTATATATATAATGACATCACAAATTTATATATGACGTCTCATCTTCATTCTAATTATTTAGAGTTTTTTTTGTTTAGAGTTATAAATGTATGTATTGGTTTGATCAAATGGGAATGGACATCAACATATTATCTAAGCACCTCCACCCATATGCAATGGAATTTAATTTAATGTTTATAATTATTATTGAAATGTTTTTCTTATTTTCGTTAAATGTCATATAGAATCTCAATGTGTTTAATATAAGACATTTTAGATATGGTTGCAACATAATTTGTTAATTATGTCTCTATCATTAAAGTATGTATATATGAAAAAGAGAGTACCACCCTGTAAACCATTCAAGTGGCTCCTAAAGTCCCTTCCCCAACAAGCCTGGCATCATTAAATTTTCTATGGCGACCCCTAAACCTACTTGATGCCTTTTAATAGGAAATATGGATAACAATTTTACAATTGTTCCGACATTTTATAGCGTTTCAAGTGTAGTTTAAGGCATAGCCTATCATTCCAAGGAGTGATGCAGAGGCATAGGTAGGTCACAAGGGTGAGAGCAAAGTCAAATATAAAGGCGAAAAGCTCGGTTAGTTGCCTTCTCCCTGCTTTGTCCTCCTGATTCGAGCAGGGTACATACGTACTAAAGAGGCTTGGGACGAATTAATTACCTAGATTAAATTTGATTTCCAATGGTTTTAACCCCAATTATGTCATTTGAGTTAAAATATTAATGGTGAAAGTGAATATGCGATAAAACACACTCAAATTCCTTGGAGTTCAAATTGTTTTTCCATGCTATATATATAAGATAATTAAAATAAAACCATAACCAATAGTTTCAAATTTTAAATTAAAAAAACATCCCACGCCTCACTTAACCATGAAACAAACAAATTCTTCATTTAAAGGGGCTTTCTGAACCTGCCACTTTCGACCTTAGGCTTGGAAAGTCAAATAAAGCATAGAAATCCACAATGTATATTTCAAAATCACACGCTTAAAATTAAAAATAGTGTTTAATATGATCATTGTGTATATTATTTGAAATTCCATCGATTCATTAGATTTTCTACATAGGTTAACCTGCGCTCTGCAACATTTGATACGAGTGGGAATTCTTCCCTGCTTATTTTAACCCGAGTTAGGGTATTGAATGTTCTTGGCAGTGAACATTCTTTCGATTCAGCCATATTGGACTTCAAATCGCCGCTAAATTTTTTCAGGTTGGGGTGTGTTATCAATTCTTTTATTTATTTTTAATATCCTCAAATGCCCATCTTGTTCTGATGCATTTTAAGCGAGATTTCAATGCATATTTTTGGTGATTCTAATCAATTATTAAGTGGGGTGTTTTAATAGCCCGATTCTTGTTGTTTCCCATTGATCTTTTGGAGGGTTTAGCTAAACTTATAGTGGATTCTATAGCCTTCAATTTCACTTCTAGGTTTTATAGCCTGATTTGTTAGTTTGGATTCTTGTTTAACTAGGGCTTTTACAGTTATCATTTGCTAGATTAATAAAAAAAATTAGTGGATTTGACGCCGAGAATTAGTGGGATGGATCTAGTTGTTAGTGGTAAATCTCTGCTCCAGATAAGCCGTGCTTTCATATCTTTTGGAGGGATTAATAAATAATTTTTTTAGTGGGTTTGTCAGCCTGAATTGCTAGTATAGATACTTATATGAGGTGTTTTAGGGTTGTTCTCAGTTTTAGGCAGCTTTGGATTTTGTTTGGTGGGTTTGATCCATCTTGCAACAGGTTTTGGCTTATCTTTAGCTAGGTTTATGCAGATTATTTGCATATCATGGATGATCAAGTGATCACACTTGAAGACATGTCTCCATCTTCTTCAAATTCCACCACCACTACTATTTATTCTTTAGGCCAATATGTTATCCCTGTGATAAATAAACTGCAAGACATATTTTCACAGCTAGACAGTTCCTCCACTATTGACCTCCCCATTGTAGGAAATCAAAGTAGTGGTAAATCCAGTGTTTTGGAAGATCTTATTAGAAAATATTTTCTTCCTTGAGGAATATATATTTGCACGTGAAGGCCTCTTGTTTTGTAGCTTGTTTAATTTCCCTCATGAACTGATG
This sequence comes from Pseudotsuga menziesii, assembly GCA_001517045.1. Classification (NCBI taxonomy): domain Eukaryota; kingdom Viridiplantae; phylum Streptophyta; class Pinopsida; order Pinales; family Pinaceae; genus Pseudotsuga; species Pseudotsuga menziesii. The sequence goes on along the minus strand of LPNX010963461.1, from coordinate 167,326 downwards.
AGGCTTTTGAATGGGGTAAATTATTGCATCTTCTGAGAAAACGCTTCATGAACTTCTCAGCGATTCGCAAGGAGATCTAGGTACTGTACATTTATTTGCAATGCTTTCTACATTTGAAAATTGTCAAATTTATATGTGAATGTTGTTCATCCAAGCACTGTGCATTTATTTGCAATGATGTAGACATTTGAAAATCACCCAATTTAAAAGTGAATGTTGTTCTTTTTCACAATGCTATACTTTTAGCGACCAGGATCTGTGACCGGGCTAGTTTTTTGCAATTGTATTCCTAAAGGGATTCAAAGTTGTTCCTCTGTAATGCTATGGATTTAATGGCCAAAATTCATAGCCAAGTGATCAATAATTTGTTTTAATAAGATTAAAACTTCAGGTATATTTGCAATATCATAATCATAACATTGAGTGGTTGTTGCCATTTGGGTTGTTTCAAGAATCTTCAGAGGAGATTCAGTGATTGTATAGTTGCATGGCATAAACTTTCACTCATACAGTGATATGTCATTAATTGTAGAGAGTTCCTTGGAAAATTGCTAGTTCAAGAAACTTGCTATTTTAAATTTTAGATTATTGATAGCTTATTTTTGTGTCAGGAAAAATATTACAAGCCTTAGCCCAAATATTACTATATTTAAAAATTTTAAAAATTGTTAGTTTCCTTGATCAAATTTCAGTACTAGATTTGGCTTTTACCAGCATGGATCCATCTTTTAGCTCTAGATCTATTAAATACCAAGAGGGTAAAAACACCCATGCGCAAATTTGTTGCTACTTAAAATTTTGAGAGTTAAGATGGCTCCATGCTAGTTTTTTTGCTTTCATTTGAATAATTTTTGTTTAAATATTGAAGTTTAGAGGTTACTTTCCATCATTTGCTCTCATTGAGCTGTCCTCAAACTTTTGGACATTGATGGGTTATTCAAAATTTTGAGGATGTATAGAATTTGACTGTGAACACTCCATTTTCTTTAAAAAGGTCTCCATCTTCCTTTCCAAAGAGACACTAAAACTGGTAATGATATCATTGACTTACAAACTCATGTAGGATGCCAATATAGAAATGGTTCTTATCAAATGAGAATACAATGAATCCTCGACACAGAATTTTGGATTTCTCTCATCAACAATAATTGGTTCTAATCTTACTGGGATGATTTGATGGCCACCATGACCTTCTGTTACGTGCTTCACATATTTATTATTGTATCAATGGCCAAAATCGCATTCCACAATCCACTATCAATAGAGAGACTTGGCTTCCCAACTTTTGCTTCCATGTCACCGTGCTTACCTTTTTTTAGCATTCTTTGGCTATCCATTATTTCTTTATGAACACTTTGGTGTTTTTTAGAAGGGCTCCATGTTCCTGCACACAGAGACTCTTAAGCTTCTACATGGACTCTATGTATATTTTAGTTAGATCCTTTAGGTCTATTATTTTATTAAAAAGGGTTAATATTTTTATGCTCATGCATTTCTCTGTGTATATGCATATGATTATGTAAATGCGACTGATATGATGGTGGAATAATGGTGTCTTTTTATTTTGAACTTCTAAGTTTTCTTTGTGCATGTTATCCAAATTTTTGTACCATAGTTGGGTTACCTAAGGAGCCGTCGGTTGAAAGACTTGTTCAAAGTCTGAGTCTAGTGTATCAGTTGATCCGTTTGCATGTCTAGCCAATATTGGCTAGTCACTTTTTTATTTGAATAATTTTGACCATGGCCCCGCGGGGTTTGTAATAAAATGTGCTAGTAGGATATTTTTGAGTGGTTCGGTCTCCTGAGACGTAGAATCTCAAATAGGGTATTCCAGGGAGTTTTTTGCCCCTGACAATTATGCTTTGCCTTCAGCCGAGTATAATTGACGAGGTTTTCTCCAGGTTCCTCCAAAGCTGGAATGCCCGATGTTGAATTATGGGCTTTGGGGGGTTATTAGAGCCCAACTGAGTGTTATAAGCCTACTAAAAATTATTTAGATAGATCATGGTCATGTCCTAAGTCATCTGGACACACTAAAAAAAAATTCGAAAAAATCTTTTTCAAACAATGAAAAATTATTTTTTTAATTTTTTAATTTTTAATTACTTTTCCTAAGTTTTTTGGGTTAATTTTTCGATAAATTAAATGGAAAAAACCCATTCGTCATCCAGACTTAAAATTCAGTGATTGAAGGCTCTAACCTTAAGCCAAAAATCATTCTTGATTAGCCAGCCAGTGAAAGCCAACTTTCAGATCAACAATCGGACACATAATGCCTTTTTACTCAAAAAAGTCAGTTTTGAGTAAAAAAATGATTTTTAGTAAAAAAATGATTTTTATTAAAAAGTGATTTTTATTATAAAAAAATGATTATTTTGGAGAAAACTAAAACTCTCCAAATTAATCCAAATTCAGTAAAATAAAAGGCTAAATGACATCTCATGGAACACTTATGATGATTGGAGTTATCATAACTTAGCTTCAGTCATCATTAAGAGAGCAATTAATTTATTATCAGTTATCAGACATGTCATCTCTAGATTAAGATGAGATGGAGAGCTCTCATTGGTTTGGTGATTTGAACGAGGTGAAGACTGAAGCTTACACCATCAGTGGGCTTCCCAAACCTAGCTTAGGCTCCTGCTAGACCTAAAGGATGAGCTTACCTACATCTAGACTCACACGTGTGGCCTCATCCTTAGCTTGTTTTCAGTGCACAGGTTAGGAGTGGGGGTGCCTTTCCTGGGTGGAGGCCTCCCCTCACTCCCAGTTCTCCAGTTTAGGTTTGGGCTCTTTGTTAGGTGGCTAAGCTGGTTAGGGTTGTTTTTTTGGTTTTAGGGTTTTAGCACTCTCTCATTTGTTAAATAGAGGCTCTTTCAGCTCTATTAGGATGGACTTTTGGGCATAGAAACTCTGCAAAAATTGTAATCATTATATTATTGAATAAATCTTTTCGAATTTGGAGGTCTACAGGCTTGTCTCTTCATTGGTGGATGTGTTGTATGAGGTGATCTCTTTCCATGCTTTCAATTTGTTATTTATGTGTTGAATCAAACAAGTAGCTTTAGAATTCTATTATTAGAACATAAGATTTACCATTTGCTGCTGTCAAGTTGGTTTATTATGCAAAGTTTATCATAATCTAGATGGGTACAAATATTCAGTTATATGAAATATTGATCTTGATTTGCATATTCCTAGCATACTAGTTTTTATTGTTTGATCTCACTGGGTATCAAGTTGGATTGTCTTTACAGATTTTGCCATTTGGAGAAGGGTGCGAGCTCAGCTGCATCAAAATCATCTCCATCATCATAAGAACCTTCTAACATTGTTGACTTTCAGGACCTACAGAGAGTTTGGCTTTTTCCAAGACGAAAAAACAAGGAGATCTTCCTCCAAAGTTCTATCTCAAATTCTTTCATAAATTTAAATACTTCTTGATTACCGAACTTCCTTCCTCTAGTCCTCCCTTTACTCCTTGACTTCTTTTGTTTCCTTGCTTGCTAGCCCCTTTCCTCCTTGACTTGTTTTCCTTTTCTCACTTTTTCTTCATTGCTTCCCCATTTTTTCTCTCTTTTACCATCCCTTTTCTCCATTTTGGACAGCCCTAGTGTGCCCTAGCTTTCTTCCCTTGTTTGCCTCTTTTTGCCCTAGTTTTTGGGCATCCTTTAACCTTGTTTTTGGCCATTTCTTTTGATTTTTGTTCACTATACCGTTTTGCACTTTTATGACAACCACTTATTTCATGGTTCACTGTCCCGTTTTGCACTTTTTATGACAGCCACTTATTTTAGGGTTCGCTGTGCCGTTTTGCACTTTTTATGACAGCCACTTATTTCATTGTTGGCTGTCCCATTTTCTTCAATTTTGTTCATCCCTTAGCTTCTTAGTTGGCTGCCCTATTCCCTCCCTTTCTTTGGTTTTGACCTTCTCTTTGTTTTCTCCTCTTTCTTCCCCTCTGCTTCCTTTTATTTCAGCCTACTTTTGCCTTGTTCTTTTCTCTTTTGGCAAGTTTCATGAAAATCTCCAAGTAAAAGTAAATCACTCTCCTTTTTACGCAAGTTACAATAATAATAGAGTTGTATACTTTCCTTTGAAAGTCCTTTCAAGGATTAAATTCCTAAAGGCAATTTGTATAATTTCAAGAAAGCATCTTTTGTTTGAGTGGGGTTTTTAAGTCCCCACTCTCATCCTCCCGCATTTGGGGAGGCTTGTATTGTGTCCATATTTTTATATGCTTAGAATTAAATGTGTCTGTGTTCATAATATTTACATCTTTTTCGTAGAATACTAATTATTGGTCCATCACATTTAATTCATTGACTAAGTTGATTACTTTATTTCTTAATTGTTTATCTTTTATATAAATAAATCAACTGCCTAACATTCATAAATCTCCTGAATCTCACCATAAGGTGGATCAAGAGTGCTCTATGTCGGAGAGTTTAATCAATCATCTTCATCTTAATTATTGCGCATCATATTGTTTAATCAATTAATTCTTATGTAAGACTCTTGAACTTGCAAGAACACAAGTCAAGAGCACTCTCTATCAAAGAGCATTTTAGATTTGCATAATCATTGCATTAGCTTCATATAAATTAGCTAAGTCTCTTGAACCACGGTCATAAGATGAGGTCAAGAGCGCTCTCTATCGGAAAGTTTTAATTACTTAACTTATTAAAATTTGCAACTCACAACCCTTTCAATTAATTAACCCTCTTTCCTCCTTATCGGAGTATGCTCTAACCGATCCTAAATCGGAATACCCAGAAATGGCATTGGATCTCTAAACCCCACAAGAGGAACTTAACTAAAACTTTTCCGCATAACCAACACACTGTGGTTGTTCGATAAATACCAAGGCATGTGGGAAAATTCCAAGTGTGGGCGTCGAGCTACCTAATCTGGGCACCGGTAGTTAAGTTATTGAACACTTACCTTTGACCCCAGATAGGTCCATCATGTCTTCGAACAGAGCCACTGAACGTATTACTGGTTAGGACATCCAGCTACCATAAGCGAAGATCACAAGTAAAAACTCTTAAAACTTACCAAGAGCACTTGCAAAACCTCACATTCACTAGAATATTTTGGGATTCACATCATGTTTACATTCGAAGCATCTCTGATAAGTTGACTCCATAGGCACTGGTCCTATCTTTTACACATTGTTGATAATCTGGGCCATTTGTCCATCGAATGTTTGATTATAGATCATATCTGTGAATGCTTTATCTTTTTCGTGAAGTTCTCAAATATTTGTCTATCTTTCAATTCCAGTGATAACAACGTGGATTGCTTTGTCTTGTGCTCAATTCATCACATTAATCATTTTAAATCACAATAACTCCTAAACAACACCCATACGCATCCAAAACATCTAAAAATTAACTTAAAACATTGAGCCATAGAAAACTCTTTGTTAGGGACTACCCCCCTTGGATTCGTTAGGAGTTAGCCTAAACGGAGAAGCTAGGAGTAGGTGACAGTACATAGCTCTGTGCTTGCCCCCAAGGTCACACCTCTCCCACTTTCTTAAGTGAGGAGACAAATTTCAGAAGATTTTTGCTGCTAGTGTGCAATCAGCGGACAACATCTTTTGGCGCCGTTGCCAGGGACAAATCTTTCTGTTCCTAGACGACCTTTGTTTCTTTTAGTTTTTTACCTTTTTATCCTTTTTGGTAGATTTTTAGTCCAATCACTCTCTGAAAGTAGACTCAAGTCCACCTGGTGACTCCACTGTCAGTTAACACCTCAAGGTATTCTACTAGAAGAAACTCTGTACGTTTGGTCGATTTCATCCCTGACCCTGAAAAGGTCTTAAGGAGGAGATTAAAAAAACTATCTTCTTGCGGGATCCTTGCAGAAATTGGATCTGAGTCTGTTTCAGACATCCACACTTTATTTCCTAAAAACACTAATAACACTGTTTCTGACATAATGGGCGAGTATTTTATTCAGCTTGAGTTTTCTCAAATAGCAGGTCAACCCCACCGTCTTCCATACAAAGCTATTGAGAAGCACTTGATGTATACAGGCACTGATGCCATTACCTCTGCCATGCACCTCAGAAAATTTTCTAGGGGTATCAACGCTTTTATAAATGACCTGGTCAGCCAACATGATGACGTGTATATGAATTTATTTTCTCTATCTCTGGATGGAAAGGTAAGCGACTGGTATAGCAATTTACCAGATAATTCCTTTAATAGTCTAGCAGCTTTCAAAACTTCTTTCACCAACAAGTTCGATGAAAAGAAAGAACCTTGGCATCAGCTTGCGTCCTTGACCAACATAAAGAAGAAAGAAACAGAAACAATGGATGAGTTCAATACTAGGTTCATGGAATTATCAAATGCCATCCCTACTAAGTATGCCCCAACTAAACCAACCATCCTGGCATATTACATTGAGGCACTTAGTGGCAAAATGCAGTACCAGATCAGAGACAAGGAGCCTACTAACTTGCTCCAGGCTCAGGAGATGGCAATCAAAATTGATTTGAACATGCAGTCATCTGGTGAGTCTAACCTCCATGGTCACTCAAGGTCTTCAACTCCATTAAAAATCAGTGAACCAAAAGACAACGATCCTTTATCAGCTATGAAGGATGCCTATGAAAAACAAATGATTGAGATGAAGAAAAATATGGAGGCAGAGCAGACACTTAGCACAGTTAAAAGAAATTCAAAATAGGGTGATCATGATGGAAAGAACTCAAACTCAGTCTGCTCCTAGAACCTTTCCTGCCTAGCCAACTTGGCAAAGAAAGCTGCCCAACCATGAGCAAAGGCCTCCCCATCAGCTAGAGGCCGCTAACATGGTTGAGCAGTATAAGCCATTTTGCAGGGCATGTAAAGACCTTCATGAAGAATCTTCTTGTTATTATGCATGCTATGTTCAGGAGCATGGTTTTCCGGAGGGTTGTGGTCCTAAAGCATCATCAAGCAAGCCTGAGTACATAAACTTTGTAGATGACATGCATGATATTTCCAAAGAAAGTTGGAGAGAGACAAAACAATATTCAAGAGAGCCTGAATACATTAACACAGTTGGACAGCTCCATCCTGTCTCCATAGAAACCCGATGTCAAGTTGAAGATTATATTCAGCAATTGGATGATCTCACTAAAAACTTTAGCACTAATCCTACTAATGAGCATAATGATGATAGTTTGGAAGGTTTACTACCTTGTGACCTTTTTTCTGAATAAGTTGACTATGATCATGAGGAGGGATATAGCCAAGGATGTGATACAAATGAGGAAGAATCCCTTACATCTGAGACGGATGATAACTTTGAGACTTTAATTAAAAATCCAATCTTAGATGTTTCATGTGATGAGATTACTCCATGCACTCCACCAGATGACAAATATTTGGAAAGTTGGGTCCCTTGTGATATCTTTGAAACCTAGCTTTTTGAAGAAGATTGTTTTGAGTGGAATGAGGAGTGTAGCTAGGGACTTGATACTAGTGATGATGCATCTCTTATATCTGACATAGATGGTGATGATAATTATTGGACTTTTATTGAAAATCCAACCTATGATACTTTTGAAAATATTTTTGAGAATCTTATCTATGATGTGTCCAGCAAGGGGAGTTGTTATTCTGAGACTTATGAAAGTTTTAAAGAGGAGCAGTCATAGTTTTTATATGATCAGTCAGAACTGTATCTAAGGATTGATAATAAGGATTTGAAAAAGCAGTGCAGTGAAGAATCAGATGGGATACAACTAGTTGAAGTTTTTTCTCAGCCATCATCTTCACATATAGATGTTCCTTATGTTTTGAAGCACCTTGGGGCTTATACAATGAGTTATTATTTGATAAGCCTTGATGATCAGCATGATGGAGTAGTCGACCTGCCGCATTATCCTGATTTGTATATCAGCGCTATCCAGTCATGGATAAAAGCAGCCTGCGCGAGCATCTGCCAGTTTGGGAAGAATTTTGACGAAATTATTCATGCCTATGATTCCCCATCCAGCCTGCCCATTTTGGATCACCATGCAGGTTTGCATTTTCTGGAAATTATGTCCTTACTTTGGCTGGTAACCAAAGACAAGGAAAAACCTTTTTATATTAATAAAATGCTTAGGTGGCTACACTAGATTTATGATTACACCTAACATTTTTTGTATCATGCTTAGAGTAGGAAAATAGGCTCCTTAAAGTGAGCATTTACTTTAGCATTTTCTTTTTGTACTTATAAATAAATAAAATTTTCAGTTAAGTTTTGTCATTTCTTTGAATAAAGTAACTTTTGGATCATTGGCTCGTTTTCATAAAACTTGTGCTATTGATGTTTTTCTTGTCAAGTTGAGATGTTTTTACAAGATGTGGAAACTAGAGATTCTGGGGTTCTCGTATGCTCTCCTTACATAAGAGATTAGATCGAGCACACATCCCATAATTGGAGCCAGATGTTATCCAACTTTTTGTACCATAGTTGGGTTACCTGAGGAGCCGCCAGTTGACAGACTTGTTCAAAGTCTGATTCAAGTGTATCAGTTGATCCGTTTGCATGTCTAGCCAATATTGGCTAGTCACTTTTTTATTTGAATAATTTTGACCATGGCCTTGCGGGGTTTGTAATAAAATGTGCTAGTAGGATATTTTTGAGTGGCTCGGTCTCCTGAGACGTAGAATCTCAAATAGGGTATTCCAGGTATTTTTTTGCCCCTGACAATTATGCTTTTCCTTCAGCCGAGTATACTTGACGAGGTTTTCTCCCGGTTCCTCCAAAGCTGGAATGTCCAATGTTGAATTCTGGGCCTTGGGGGGTTATTAGAGCCCAACTGAGTGTTATAAGCCTACTAGACATTATTTATATATATCATGGCCATGTCCTAAGTCATCTCAACACATAAAAAGAATTTCGAAAAAATATTTTTCGAACAATGAAAAATTATTATTTTAATTTTTAATTACTTTTCTGAAGTTTTTTGGGTTAATTTTTCCATGAATTAAATGGAAAAAACCCATTCGTGATCCGGACTTAGAATTCAGTGATTGAAGGCTCTAACCTTAAGCCAAAAATCATTCTTAATCAGCCAGCCAGTCAAAGCCAACTTTCAGATCAGCAATCAGACACATACTGCCTTTTTACTCAAAAAAGTCAGTTTTGAGTAAAAAAATGATTATTTTGGAGAAAACTAAAACTTTCCAAATTAATCCAAATTCAGTAAAATAAAAGGCTAAATGACATCTCATGGAACACTTATGATGATTGCAGTTGTCATAACTTAGCTTCAGTCATCATTAAGAGAGCAATTAATTTATTATCAGTTATCAGACATGTCATCTCCAGCTAAAGATGAGATGGAGAGCTCTCATTGGTCTGGTGATTTGATCGAGGTGAAGACTGAAGCTTACACCATCAGTGAGCTTCCCAAACCTAGCTCAGGCTCCTGCCAGACCTAAAGGATGAGCTTACCTACATCTAGACTCACACGTGTGGCCTCATCCTTGGCTTGTTTTCAGTGCACAGGTTTGGAGTGGGGGCGCCTTGCCTGGGTGGAGGCCTCCCTCACTCTCGGTTCTCCACTTTAGGTCTGGGCTCTTTGTTAGGTGGCTAAGCTGGTTAGGGTTGGTTTTTTGGTTTTAGGGTTTTAACACTCTCTCATTTGTTAAATAGAGGCTCTTTCAGCTCTATTAGGATGGACTTTTGGGCATAGAAACTCTGTAAAAATTGTAATCATTATATTATTGAATAAATATTTTCAACTTTGGAGGTCTATAGGATTGTCTCTTCATTGGTGGATGTGTTGTATGAGGTGATCTCTTTCCATGCTTTCAATTTGTTATTTATGTTGGTATTAAC
>LPNX010963461.1:133153-153690 GCA_001517045.1 Pseudotsuga menziesii | reverse complement strand
TTACCTCCAGGCACACATGTAAATCGCAGCCTTCAACGTGACTGAGTAAAAACGAGATTGAGAAACGAGATTGTAGTTGTTGTTTGGACAACATTGCAGATAAGCCAGAGGTCGCAGCTTGTGCTGGGAGTGGCACACGAAAATACTCACAGCAGTAGACAGGAGTTTAGGGTTTTAGTACCCCAAATTCAAGGAAACGACGCCATGAAGAAAACATGAGTCTCTTCTCCACGCAGGATGGTCTCTTCTCAGTGCCTAGTGGGTGTAACAGGTCGCAGCTCACAAAAAAGGTGCAGGCTCCACGCTCAGCCTTCACATCTCCACGCAGCAATCTTCACATCTCCACGCAGTCTCTACGCAACAGAATACTCACTTTCGACCAGAACTCAGACAGCTCCACTCAGGCAGTAGCAAGCATATCACGGATCTACTTCAATTTTCACCAGAATCACAGCCTTCAACGCATCATATACACCAGACAGCTCTCACAATTCAGCAGGCAGGAAACTATCAACAAGAGATATCGCCGTGGCTTGGAGTCAACTTTGAAAACAATAATACAGTCTTTTGACAGCTTCTTATAACCAGAAACGTTGATCTAGGGTTCGTGACACTCCAAAATAGGCGCAGCTATCTACTGAATGGTAACTTCGGCATGCTGCTACGACTGGTTCGAGGAAAGGAGCACTATTCCACAACTCCTTCAGACTTCAAGGAAATCTCCAGAATAGCACAGAATACTAGCAGCTGTCTCTCCTCACAGACAATCACAGGTCGCAGAAATAAGCTGGAAATGTATCCGGCTTGACATGGCATGGAAATTAGGGTTTTTTTTGGATTCCCTACGGGCAATATCTCACCTCGATGAGTTCAGCAAAGACTAGATGAGAGTCGAGGCCAGGAACTCGCTTGAGAAATACTGTCACAACGGCCGAGGAGTGCAATTAGGAATTAGGGTTAGGTATAATAATGCTCTAGCAGAGAATAGACTCAGGCTGAAAATAAACGCACATAATGAATGCGCGCAGGGGTAGGCTGGCGATGGGCAGGCAGCCTGAAGGAGCAGACTGGCAGGCAGAATGCCAGGGCTGAAATGCAGTAGGCAGGAGTTACGGCAGGCAGGCAGCCTTGCTTTGATACCACTTGTTGGTATTAACTCCCGATTCAATTCACTATTCCAATGCAAAAGCCTATACTTATACAAATCTCATGGCGGTTGGGTTTCAACTTCCGCTCAGCCGGTTTGGCTTCCTATCTATTCATATTCCTATTTTTATTTATTTACAATAATCCTGACGGATTATTCTAACAATTTATGTATTGAATTAAACAAGTAGCTTTAGAAGTCTATTATTAGAACATAAGATTTACCATTTGCTGTTGTCAAGTTGGTTTATTATGCAAAGTTTATCATAATCTAGATGGGTACAAATATTTAGTTATATGAAGTATTGTTCTTGATTTGCATATTCCTAGCATACTAGTTTTTATTGTTTGATTTCACTGGGTATCAAGTTGGATTGTCTTTACATATTTCGCCATTTGGAGAAGGGTGCGAGCTCAGCTGCATCAAACTCGTCTCCATCATCATAAGAACCTTCTAACATTGTTGACTTTCAGGACCTACAAAGAGTTTGGCTTTTTCCAAGAGGAAAAAACAAGGAGATCTTCCTCCAAAGTTCCATCTCAAATTCTTTCATAAATTTAAATACTTCTTGGTTACCGAACTTCCTTCCTCTAGTTCTCCCTTTACTGCTTGACTTCTTTTGTTTCCTTACTTGCTAGCCCCTTTCCTCCTTGACTTGTTTTCCTTTTCTCACTTTTTCTTCATCGCTGCCCTATTTTTTCTCTCTTTTACTATCCATTTTCTTCATTTTGGACAGCCCTAGTGTGCTCTAGCTTTCTTCCCTTGTTTGCCTCTTTTTGCCCTAGTTCTTGGGCTTCCTTTAACCTTGTTTTTGGCAATTTCTTTTACTTTTTGTTTGCTGTCCCATTTTGCACTTTTATGACAGCCACTTATTTCATGGTTCGCTGTCCCGTTTTGCACTTTTTATGACAACCACTTATTTCATGGTTCGCTGTCTCATTTTGCACTTTTTATGACAGCCACTTATTTCATTCTCGGCTGTCCCATTTTGTTCATCCCTTAGCTTCTTAGTTGGCTGCCCTATTCCCTCCCTTTCTTTGGTTTTGACCTTCTCTTTGTTCTCTCCTCTTTCTTCCCATCTGCTTCCTTTTATTTCAGCTTTCTTTTGCCTTGTTCTTTTGCTCTCATTCAAACTTCTTCTTTTCCCTTTTGGCAAGTTTCAAAAAAAACTCTAAGTAAAAGTAAATCACTCTCCTTTTTACGCAAGTTGCAATAATAATAGAGTTGTATACTTTCCTTTGAAAGTCCTTTCAAGGATTAAATTCCTAAAGGCAATTTGTATAATTCTAATAAAGCATCTTTTGTTTGAGTGGGGTTTTTAAGTCCCCACTCTCATCCTCCCCCATTTGGGGAGGCTTGTGTTGTGTCCATATTTTTATATGCTTAGGATTAAATGTGTGTGTGTTCATAATATTTACATCTTTTTCATAGAATACTAATCATTGGTCCATCACATTTAATTCATTGATTAAGTTGATTACTTTATTTCTTAATTGTTTATCTTTTATATAAATAAATCAACTGCCTAACATTCATAAATATCTTGAATCTCACCATAAGGTGGATCAAGAGTGCTCTCTGTCAGAGAGTTTAATCAAACATATTCATCTTAATTGTTGCGCATCATATTGTTTAATCAATTAATTCTTAAGTAAGACTCTCGAACCTGCAAGAACACAAGTCAAGAGCACTCTCTATCGGAGAGCATTTTAGATTTGCATAATCCTTGCATTAGCTTCATATAGATTAGCTAAGTCTCTTGAACCACGGTCATAAGACGAAGTCAAGAGTGTTGTCTATCGAAGAGTTTTAATTAATTAACTTAACAAAATTTTCAACTCACACCCCTTTCAATTAATTAACCCCCTTTCCTCCTTGTCGGAGTATGCTATGACCAATCCTAGATCGGAATACCCAGAAATGGCATTGGATCTCTAAACCCCACAAGAGGAACTTAACTAAAACTTTTCCCCATAACCAACGCACCGGCGTTGTTCGATAAATACCGAGGCATGTGGGCAAATTCCAAGTGTGGGCGTCGGGCTACCTAATCTGGGCACTGGTAGTTAAGTTATTGAACACTTACCTTTGACCCCAGATAGGTCCGTCATGTCTTCGAACGAAGCCACTGAAGGTATTACTGGTTAGGACATCCAGCTACCATAATCGAAGATCACAAGTAAAAACTCTTAAAACTTACCAAGAGCACTTGCAAAACCTCACATTCACTGGCATATTTTGGGATTCACATCATATTTACATTCGAAGCATCTTTGATATGTTGACTCCATAGGCACTAGTTCTATCTTTTACACATTGTTGATAATCTGGGCCATTTGTCCATCGAATGTTTGATTATAGATCATATCTGTGAATGCTTTATCTATTTCGTGAAGTTCTCAAATATTTGTCTATCTTTCAATTCTAGTGATAGCAACGTGGATTGCTTTGTCTTGTGCTCAATTCATAATATTAATCATTTTAAATCACAATAACTCCTAAACAACACCCATCTGCATCCAAAACATCTAAAAATTAACTTAAAACATTGAGCCATAGAAAACTCTTTGTTAGGGACTACCCCCCTTGGCTTCGTTAAGAGTTAGGCTAAACGGAGGAGCTAGGAGTAGGTGACAGGACCTAGCTCTGTGCTTTCCCCCAAGGTCAGACCTCTCCCACTTTCTCAAGTGAGGAGACATTTTTCAGAAGATTTATGCTGCTAGTGTGCAATCGGCGGACAATAGTGCCGAAATAGTGCAGGCAGAAACCGAGAGGGAAGTTGGAGTAAACAAAGGTGTCTCGGATAAACAATTTCAGCTGAAAATATTTTCTCCCAATGTTCTTAATATAACTCTAGTGGACTTGCCTGGTATAACTAAGGTTCTAATGGGAGATCAACCTTCTGATATTGAAGCCCGGATTAGAACAATGATTTTGTCATATATCAAGCATGAAACATGCATCATTCTAGAAGTCGGATTAGAACAATCATTTTGTTGTATATCAAGCATGAAACATGCATCATTCTAGAAGTTTCACCTACAAATGCATATTTTCCAAATTCTCATGCGCTCCAGATGGCAAGAACTGTTGATCCTCATGGTAAGTACATTAGTTTAGTTGTTTCCATTTTAACATGTCTTCCTTAATGGATGTTATTGATGTTTCTTGGTTTAAATGTCCGTTAGTATTTTTTTTAGTAAATTGGGATATCTAATTTTTTAACATAAATGTTTATGGCAGATCACCGAAATATAGGTGTGATTACAACGGTAAAATTGTTACAAAAAATAGTTGAAGATATACTGGTATTGTAATGATTTCTATGGAGTTGTGAAAGTGATGCCACTTGAATACATTTTTCTATCTCGATATTATGGACCGAGGAACTGATGTTGCTAATTTCCTTTTGGGGAATGTAATTCCTCTAGGCCTGGGTTATATTGGAGTTGTCAGTCGCAATCAAGCGGTATGTTGAATAACTGTCATGCATCTCATTTTTATAGAAAATAAGTTCTGCAATATTGACATAGATGGGCTTTAAGATTAAATTGCCAGTGTTTTATTCCATAAATAAATACTTTCTTTTGCAAATTTATTGTAGTTTTGATTTGCACATGTAAATTTTAGGCTATATAGAGTCAAGACACTATAAATTCTCTCTTAATGTTTCTGGGCAAGCTAATAGTCATTTTACTATTTTAGCTCTACTCCCTTTTCCTATGGCATATGACATTATTTTTCCTACACCTTCATCAAAGGTTGATCATCACAAGCACCTAGCTTTCTGGGAGTGTATTGGAAGGCTAGTAGAACAATTTTATTGAAAGTCCAGAATTTAACCAACATGAATTAAGATGAGAAAGTTATCAATTTGTTATTAATTAACTAGGTGTACTATTAATATGTGAATTAATTGTATGAGTGGCAAGGAAGATCATAAAGCATTCAAAGTATGACTGATAAAATCGCCAAGCTTCTATGAAAGAAAGATATCAAAATGATAGTTTTTCCTCTCAACAATCTGAAAAATAAAAAATCTCATAAAATTTACTCAATCTACCCATTTCTAAGCAAAGGAATCTACTGAATCTCATGTGCATGTCGAAAGGGATACATTGGTGAAAATGGTAGTTCCTTCTGAGTAAGATTTCCCGTGCAATTCCAAGAACCATGCAAATATCAAGATTCTATTTCTAGCCTAATAAATAGCTTGGTAAATATTTATAGCCTAGTAAATATTTATACTTCCTAATAAATATAAAGATTCTATTTCTAGACTAGTAAATAGCCTAGTAAATATTTACTAGCCTATAAATATTTATAGGCTATTGATATTTCTATAAATATGTAACTTCCTGTTGCCATAAATCGTTCTTATACTTAATATGCTACTACTGTTAATCCACATTCTCGTCTAAAGAGGCCACTTCTGGGTCTAACACTCTTTGATCTAATTGATCTGTTTCTAAATGTTATGGGCAAGGGTGAAATAATTACTTCTACATCATTTAGGGTTTTTTTTCTTACAAAATGGGTTTCTATTTCTGTCTTTACCATGACTATGAAGGAATAAATTGGAGAGAGGAATAATTGATGTTGTTGAAACCCTTCCTTTGGCTGCGCAAAGACGCATTTACAACATTTGGAAAGAGATTGTCACTAAGAATCACACAAAAACGTTTAAGTGCTGAAGTAAGAAAGTAGGGGATGACATCCAACGCCACAATATCTTTTTTACATAAGTTGCAGTCTTTACTGCACAAAGATTGCACATTTTTGTTTAGGTATCAGATTGTACTGGTTAATTTTCCAATTTGTTGTTACAACGTGAACTCTTTTCCAAAATTTCACATTCTACTTCCTGCTATTTTTCCAATATATTTACAAAGAATTCATTTCCTTTATTACTTTCCAGTGCTATAATTATATTGTTGTTTGTATTATTTTCAATGGATAATGCTACAGATTATATATTTACAAATATTTCATTTCCTTTATTACTTTCCAGCGCTATAATTATATTGTTGTTTGTATTATTTTCAATGGATAATACTACAGATTTCTTTGTATCTTGAAGAGATATATTGAATCAAGATGAAACATAATGCATAAATGATCTACTGAAAAATCAATGTGCACAAGCACATATTGAATTAATGATCTAATAGAATATATTTAGTCAACCACTTCTTTTGCTTTCTCTTTTTCCAAAACTCAGTTTGTTTATTCCTCAAAATCCTTCTATTTGGATGAAATATTTAAAAGCAATGATTATGCCAATACATGGTATATGGTGTTCATCCTGGGCTTCTATGGAATCTTTGATTTTTTTATAAATAGCTTTCGAGAGTATTTATAGTTTAGATGTGGATTCTTCTATTTACTGAAATGTTAGAAAGCAATCCCAGTGTATGATATTCATCCTTAGGTTCCAAAATATTTTAAATAACGTCTTATGAGGTTAAATGTAGTTAGTTATATACATTTAAGTTGCCTTACATCTTGATACCTTTGTAGCTTAAGAAAATAAAATAAAAATTGTTGGTTGTGCACATGGTTTTAAAACTATGTGCAAGGCCTCCAAAACAACTCATGTTTTTATTGTACATGGTTTAGGAGGGCCTTGCAAATGGTTTTTAAACCATGTGCAAGACCTCCTAAACAACCCATGGTTTTATTTGACATGGTTTAGGAGGTCGTTGCAAATGGTTTTAAGACCATGTGCAAGGCCTCCTAAACAACCCATGGTCTTAGGAGGGCGTTGCACATAGCTTGAAAAGCATGTATGGAGAGATGTTGTAATGTTATTTCCTAACAAAATAAAAAATATTATATCTCAGCTATAAATAGTATTAAATATTAATAATAAAATATTATATGTGGACATTAAATAAAAAGTTGTGTCTTTTGGTTTGAATCATATCAAAGCTCATAGTTGAATGCAATAATTAAGAAGAGGTTTGTGCCTCCAAAGATTTGATCCCTCTCGGCGCTTGATAGAGCCTAGGAGTTGGATCTATGCTGGTTGTACATAATGCCTGCCTCCTCTTTCTGGAATTCCACTTGCATGCTCACCACTTCTTTGCAGATTATCTTCCTCCCTACCTTTTCTTTTTGTTGTTTTTTCCTATGAGTGAATCTTGGTTGTTATTTTGGGATTATCTTCAAAACACTATGATTGCTGCAATGTTTAGATTTCTCTACTAAAGTCATTGGTGGTTCCTTCCCAGTTGGGTTTTCTTACTCAATTAGGGAGGGGAATTCTTTTCATGTAGTGAGGGCTTCCTCTTCTGGGATAGTTTCCAACGTTGTAAATAAGTTATAACTTGTAAAGCATCCTATTGCTTCCTTTTGTTTGAGAGGATTTGGACAGTTTTTGAAACTTATCTTCTTTCTTTGGGGTGTGGGGAGGCTTCTTCTAGCAGTTCTTGTTGAAATGATCATATTCATGGTAACCATTACATTTGAATGAAAGTTTCTCATAGTCCAATGTTTGCACATGGGTCCAAAATTGTGGATTTGAATCTCTCTTGCTTTTGGGAGGCCTTCTTCAAGGTTTACTTTAACACAAATTTGGGTAAGGTAAACAACCTGAGCCTTGGATCAACTTTTTCAGCAAATCTCCCTAGCGTTCCCTGTTTCCTCAATGATCTTATCCTCCCATGGATTAAGAGGGAGGTAGGTGGTATTAATCATATCGGGATAGATGATGAAATCTATCCCTCTAGATCAACGTTTAGAGACTATCGATTAAGATACAACTCTCTAGTGCCCAAGCATCGTGGGAGGTTGCAAAAAATTGAATATTGATTGTCCTAAAATTGAAAATGGAAAACTGAGAAACCCTTGCCACATAAGAATCTAAATTATGCCTCTAATGGTGGGGAACAATTGGCTAAAAAATTGGGATAGATGATGGAATATCTTCCTCCAAATCAAAGTTTGGATACTATCGATTAAGATACAACTCTCTAGTGCCCAAACATCATGGGCGGTTTCCAAAGGTTGAATCTTCATTGTCTTTAAATTGTAAATGGAAACCAAACAAATCCTTACCATATAAGAGTCAAAATTATGCCTTTATTGGTGGTATCACTTATGCATTATGGTTTTTAAGGTTTGACCACACTTTCGTAAACTTCCCATTCAACATACGATTAACATACAAAAGGGATTTCTTCTTTGGCCTTGCGTATAGAATTCTACGTTTGGGGTTGTTCTCTATATTTTTGAGAAAATGTGATGGATTGCTAATGGACTTAGTTCTCTTCGAGGAATTAGAAAGTTGCAGCCATTATGTTGAAGGTAGCAATCTCATCAAAATGATCTACACTTGACCCATTAAACTTGTCATACCTTATGAGTCATGATTTAACCTTATTAGTGACATGTAACTTTATTATACTTGACTGAATTTGATTTTCTAATACTCCTAAAACTTAAGTACTTATTTATATAAGAGTACATCGTCATATCAACATTACTTTGGGCCAACTCTATCACCCTCATTTAATTGTCTCCTTGAAATAAAATAGTTTCACGAAAATACAAATTTTGTCCATTTGGACCAAGTGTGTTTAAGCAAATGACTACAACTTTCCCATGATTTGATCAATCGATCACCAATTGGATATGATGATAGAGAAAGTCCACTTGGTGGAAATGGTCAAAATCCCATTGTCTATAATCTCACAATTTGGTACCCACTGTATATGTCCCATGCCCTCTCAAATGCAGTCCAAAAATCAGATTATGATGTGACTGCATAATGATAAGTAACATTGACTCTAGGGAATTTTATATGTGGTGTTGTTGTCATCATATATACCATTGAGATTGCATGACCAAAGTTAGTCCCCTTAATTTTATAGCATTGAAAATGTCAAGTGACAAGCACACAATAGTTTGGTAGAGTCTTGGATGGGTAGTTATCGAAGCTTATTGTTGTTATTGCTTAGTACATATGGGCTTTGAAGAAAGGTGTTGTTACATTTGAGCAGTGTAGGGTGAATCCATTACTATTACAACTAAGAATATGTGAGTTGGAAGTTTCCCCCAATTACAACTAAGCATGCATGAGATGGAATCTACTCCTGGTTACATCTATACAAGCAAGGGTTGGAAGCCAAGGATGATAAGAATCAAGCACGCAATGTCTAGAAGGCAGATGACTCTTGGGATTAGAGGGTCAATAATCATAATAAGGGCATTGGCAAGGTCCAAGACGTATCTAGAGCTCTAGCATAGAATGGTAATGACTCCATTGTTACTCTACTTGATGTAGACATCATGTCATTGTTTTGCATGTGGAGCATGAGGGCATACAACACCATTGTATTTTTGGTATTCCTAAAATTCATTTGCTATAATTTGTGTACCCAATACCCATGATACATTACATTATGGAAATTTTGGAAATTTTGCAAAAGACTTCCCACTGAATATGGAAATTTCACAAAAGACTGCTCATTGTGGTGGTAAACGGAGTATGTTGGATAGAAATAAGGATTAAACCACTTTAGAGTTGTTCCAATCAAGTCAGTCCAATTTCCATATCAATATTAGATTAATGCTATGGATGCAACACTGGATTTAGTTTTATCAATTAAACAGGGTTTGCCATGTATGTCTTTTGGCCCACGTTGTTGTGTTATATGCATTTTATTTCCATCTAATACACATTTTCATTGTTTGATAAGTCATAATGATGGATTATATTTTGTAGGACAACACATAATCAAAACATTGCCATGAACATTATGTGCATTCCATATTGAAATAATTTTAGGATTTAGAGATGACTTGACCATTATTCTATATGGTTTGTTGTTTGTATTTATCCTAGCACAACCTTTTGATATAGAAGAAACATTTTATTGCTTTCCATTTCTCATTGATTTAGATGAGACCAATACCTCAAATTTCTCTAAATTCCTTAATGAGAGGTTCATGAGATGATGATTTAGGTTGATTCTGGTATGCCTGTAGCATTGCTTCATGAACCATTCTTTCAATTCTGTTTTTAGTTTATTCTTTTATTATGTTGTCAGGATGATGATCTATTTATATATGTATTTTATGTCCTAATTTTGTGATCAATCCCATTTCAGATACAAAACAAACAACTTCGGAAGTGAGTATATGGATGGAAGTATGTAAACATAATCTATGTTTTTGCAAGGGTTAGAAGGTCCACTAGCATTTTAGAATACAAACTAATATTCAAAAGGAGGGTATCTTTAGTTATCATTGCTGTCTCCTTGAGGATATTTAGTGCAGTGAAAGTTGGACTTTAACATCTAACACTCGTGAAAGAGAAGAGATGTAGAAATACATACTAATTGAGTTAATTGATACAATTTGTTAACATCTTTTCATTGTGGTTTAATTACTTACTCTACATGACCATCCCTAACTACCAATACTAAATGTTATTCATTAACTTGATTGGTCACTAACACATGATATTTATTACACATCAATACATAATATATCATGGATCCTAATATATTATTGAGTGTCACTTATTCTAGCACCTCGTCTTAACATGAAATACATTTTTTTAACTCCTCTTAATATAAAATCCATAACAACTTACTAAGTAATTAAGAATAATTACCAAAGTTGAAGGGAAATCTTGTTCAGTCTTCAATAATGCAACACTTCTTTCGTTCTTAATATCTAAACACTACATTCTGTTGTATGATGCAGGTTGTGTTGGTAAAGAAATGTATGCAATGTCATATCAACCAAGTTTTGCATTGGGACATCAAAGGTAATTTATTGATTTTATCAATATTTTTTCTTGTCTTTCTTTCATTATGAGATATGGTTATTGAAACAAGTGTCTGAACATGATATTTTATGCTTTAAATACGATATTGTCTGCCAATTGATACTAATGGGATTCTAAAGATTATGGATTTTTTCATGGAAAGATCTTTCTGTAGTGACCAAAATGGAAAGCTGGCCAATAGAGTAATCACATTCTGATATAGGTAAGTAAAATATGACCTATTTTATGATCACACTCAATTTTTTCTATATTATGAATGCTTTCTTGTTTACAATGCAAAATCTAGATGGAACTTCTTTAGGGTGTTGATTTTGCGTTCTAATGTTATGTGTCTCCCCGTGGAGCTTCCATTTCCAGCTTCTTTGTTTATTTATGTTAGAAACAATAAGCTCACTGCCATCGAGTATTCCTCTGACATTGAAGGTTTTGCATTCATATTAAATGGACGGTGTTCATATTCCTTAGGCAGTTATACCCATTTCCAACATCTGCACAATGACTATAGAGTAGATTCCTATTCCCTGTCATGATTATAGTTTGTTGAGTATATCCGATTTTATTCCTTCTCCAAGTGTTTCAAATCATGCCTGGTCTTCCAAAGCAAAATATAAAAATACAGCCTCATCCTGTACTCTATGGTCCCATGAATATGCTTGTATCCAATGCTATTGGGGATCATGTGGATATCTTAGTGCAAGCACTACAACATCACCCTTGGAAGCGAATAAACATTATGAATTGGCATCACAATATATCCTAGCCATTTGTACTTATGGGTACTCATTATCTTGATGGAAGAAGGAACTTTGCTCATCCCATGGTGGATAGGATCCATGTGAAGCACCAACTATTGGGTTGATTATCCTCTTTTGATTCTCCTTATTTCTCCACTTATACATGGCTCTAGGATGATCATGCTTATGTATTATATCCTTGGCATCCACACTAAGATAATTTTTGTTGACAGGTCTCATATAGCGGTACACTTACGGTTGCTAGGGAATAGTGATTTTTGCAATCTCATTAAGCCAATTATTGAGTTTTCTTCAAAATTCCTAGAAAAGGTTTATGGATTTCATAACCTGCTTGATCATATATTGTGAACTTATACAATCTATCATCTTTTACCGACCATTAGATACTCAAAGTTTTGTATTGATATTTTTATGATTATAGAGGACTCTGTAAGTTAGGTTCCCAAATTCTTAAAGGGTGCTAGCTCAATGGAAGAGTGCTTGCCTTACAAGCAGAAGGTTGGTGGTTTGATTCCTCCATGCCCTAATGATATTATAATATCGGTTAAAAACAACTAAACTAGTAACCAAAAAATAAGAGATAAGTGACCAAACAAAATGACCAAAATTCGTATAGAAAATTACTAAAAATGACTAAATTCGCGACCAAAAAATTAGAGATGTGAAACTAGGCATTAAAAATGATGCAACACCTAGCGTTAATGATGAATCCAAACATGGCGTTGATATGGTAGCAAAATAAGACGCGAAACTAGGCATTAAAAATGATGCAACACGTGGCGCTAATGATGAAGCCAAACATGACATTGATATGGTAGAAAAATAAGACATTACTTTGGATGCAAAATATGGTGCTACATTAGAAGAAAACCATGGCGTCGTTTTGGTAGCAAAACATGATGCAAAAAAGGAAGCAAGAATTGGTGCAAATTTGGAAGCAAAAAGTGGCACGTATTTGGAAGTAAAACATGGTGCAAAATGGGATGCTAAAGTGGTAGAAAAAATGGATGCTAATTTGGATGCTAACATGGTGCTATTAAGGATGCAAATATGGCGCTAACAGGGATGTCATTTAAGAAGCAAAAGTGGACACTCATTAGGAAGGAAAATATGACATTATTTAGGAAGCAAAGTTGGACGCTATTCTGGAAGAAGAAAAATAGACGCTATTTTGGATGCCATAAAGGATGCTATCTAGGAAGCAAAAAAAGACGTTTTTTGAGACGCTATAAGTTTTGTCCATGACGCGTCCCATTTAGCGCCTAGTTTGACCACTCAATGTAAAAAAAATTACACTAAAAGGGGACGCTAAATGGGACGCTAATTCCAGGATTTGTTGTAGTGATGCTTTCACACTTGTAAAAGTAATTGAATGATCGTCTAGTCAATAGTAGTTTACCCCTTTTTCAAATCGATTCAATTCATTTACGAAAAAGGTACACTCTAGTTCATCGCAACTAGAAGAGTTCTCGTAGGTATTATTTTATGTTTTTTCGGGCCTCAGGGACTAAATTTATGAAAAATTCTACCTTGGATTCTTCTTAGTAATTTTAGACTCTCTAATTAAGAAACAAAAAATGAGTTTACTTTCACCGGACTTTTAAAATCAAACGATGAAGGACCCTTTCTTGGAACGAAACCCTCCTTTCTCATGTTCGTAAAACGTATGAGAATGGACTCATCATCTGATGAGCTACAATTACTATTTGTTACCCTCTTTGAAGTCGTAAAAATGACAAGAGGCACTCATCCTTTGTGATGGGGAAATTAAGGGAATGGGGAACATCTTTTCATTTGTATGAATGGAAACTCATAGTCCACCTTTGAACATGGCACCTATCTACATTTTGATTTCTGAACAGTTGGGTATTCAGCTTGTCCTCGAGTCAATCCAATTTCGTGGGTCATCTAACTCCTTTGAGTCAATTCAAAGAATTCATCGCCATATCCTTGCATTACGTCTGGTCTCTGTCTCGCTGAGTGAATGTTTCCAAGTCATTTGTCATGCCATCACTTGTTCAAAGGATGTCTCTTCTGCAATCCATTTTTTCAGTAACTTTACCCTCCTATAAAGTCAGTCGTCTTTGAGTCAATATCATGGTTATTTCATCACTTCAAAATTAACTTTTGTTCCATGTTTCATGTTGATGTTGGGGGAAACATCATGGCTCTCCTTGGACGATTCTATTCCTGTCGACTTCAACACATCATCTAGGAATTAGGCTTAGAAACCAAGTCAAGTACCTTGAAGTCTGCATGTCTCAATGGCAGGTTTCCTCTCTTTCAACAACAGGTTTTCATCAACAACCTTTGATTGAAATATTTTATCAAGTATTCAACTCCAAAACATTTTTTCACACTTGGAAGAATGTACTGAGATACCTTGGGAATCATTGACTTTAATGGTGATTTCCCTCACACTTGTTAACATTATACATCAATGACTCGTAATCAAGTGGTTTCTAACATGTTCAACATCAAGACATCTATTCACATAGTTAGAATCGTATCGTTTGGGGATTGGAATGAAGACCCTAAGTGATTGGGTGTTCACCTGAATATGTACCTATCCTCATGTTGCGACATCAGATTATTTGAAGTTATGAAGCAGATCCACATTGTATGTTTGGTGGCTGTGTTCACTATTGAGTCTGGATAACATGGATATAATTTGTATATTCTGTAGCCATGTTCTATTTTCAACATTATTGTTCATGGATCTACACTGTATTTTTGGTAGCCATGATAGATTCATCCTCATGGATATGCAATGTATTGGTTCGCAGTTGTGACAGAGTCAGATAAGTTATTTACATGTCTTATATCAAGTGTAAACTCATCTATCTTTGCCTATGATACCAGAATGATGTATAGAAAAGTATCTTACCTATCAAATTGTTCTAGCTTCATACTTTGGGGGGGATTCTGTTGCACCTAAAATTTACACTGATGCCTCAAATACCTCAAAACACGTGTCCAAGGATTCTTTTGGACATTTTTGCTCACCCTTAGACTGGCTGGTGCACCTTTCCTCCTATGACAGAGCACTAGAGAGGGCTGGAACACCTTGTCCACTAAAAATAGGAGCCATTGGTGCCTCTTCCTTCTTTGCAAAGTGCACCAACGCACATACCCTCACTGTAAGAAGCTCCAATAGGATTTAAAAGGAAAAACGAGAAGCTTCGAGAAGCTTCCAAGCAAAATCTCTCGTGGAGGATGTTCCTATCTATCAGGGAGAGTTGGCACTCGACCTCCTAGCCCCCTATCATCTTCCCAAAATATCTCATCTCATATGATCCTCCCTTGGTTTATAAAAGAAGGCTTCATGGACTATGTGAAGGGGGACCAAGGAAATCATCCTTATGTTGTTGGATTGAAGTATGGTATTGAGGCAAAGATGAGTGGGTGTTTTGAGCAAAAATCTTTTGTGTGAGCATTTGAGTTGTGTGAGTGTGTCAAAGACCTTGTGGAGACAAATATATTGACATCAAGGATTTGGTTGTAGCTTTCTCTTTTCATTTTGATTAATACAAAAATGTTTCCCTTTCCCATATATGATTTGTGTGAATATCAGTCATTTACTAAGAGATTCCTTGAACACTAATATGGATTGTTGATCTATCTTGTTACTCTTATCCCTTGTCTTGTTTCCGATGCTTCTTTGCAGGTATTATAGATCGCATGAAGAATAGTGAAACAACATCCATAATTTACAAATCTGAGGTAAAATAATTTTTTTCAAATAGATTAATTATCTAGGGAGAGGATATACTGCTGTGACTTTTTGTTCTAAACTTGTACCATACATAATAGAGGAACAAGCAGTGTCCGCACTGGTTGAAGTATTCCTACAAACATTCCCTTACCCTTACCTTTTACAAATTCACCTTTCATCATTCCATAAATAAGAAAATAAAATTTAACAGCTTGTAAGGGATGACACAGTTTTTATTTTTTGTTTTATTTTTGTTATGCTTAAATACGTCATCTTGGTGTCCTAGATTTTGAGATTTTCTTAATGATAAAAGACCCACAAGATATCAAATTCTTGTTAACATCTCTAACTCATTTACGAAAGATTCACAATTCACATCTTATTATGCTTCCCCTTTGATCGTAAAAATTATATATTTCACACTAAACATTAGTAAACAATATGACCATTCACCTTCATATAATCATAAAACTAAGTTAAACCTAATCCCTATTCAAACTTGAATAACATATTAAATTTATTTATACATATAAAACATAAATCATTCATCTCCACCCTTCAACTTTTGATTGAAACATATAAAATTCATTTGTATAATGAGCATAACATATTCACCATTACCCCGTTAACTTTTGAGCTAAAAATATCCATTTATATAGCAGATAAACCCATTTTAACTTTTGAATCAACACACATCAAATTCATTATGTAAGAACATCATACATTAACACCCATCCATGATTTTAACCCATTAACACTTTAGCATAATGGATTTACGTAAATCAATTATCCTTCCCGATTACCCTATTAAATTTCTGGTTAATATATATAATTGGCTTCTCTAGTACTCATAATGCACTCGTCAATACCTTTAACCTTTGATTAATAAAGTGGAAAAAACCTTTGATTGGTTTCTAGGTACAATAAAGTGCATCCTTTGTAAAATTAACCACGGTAAACTCTTAAGTTCTTTTATTGATTATCCTACATGACCATCTTTTACATACACCATTATCTAATACACCCTATCATCTTTTAGTCAACCTTTCGTTCATTATTTATCGTGCAAGATACACATTTTCATATATCATAATAATCTTATCACAATTCTTTTAGTTTGTTATAGACATAAATATATAATGAGGATTCATCATGAATACATAGACCCTGGTCTTACAATGCCACATGGGTAAATCGATGGTTGACTACTGCCCCATTGTCACATAGGAGATCATTTTAACTAAATGTAAACGAGTTTAAGCTCTTCTGCCATATCTTTTTAGCTAAAGTATCATGACACTAAGGTGAGATTGAAAACGAGGTCTCTCATAATACCTGCCGTAGCTAGCACATCACTTCTTCTACCGTATCCAATATGAAAACAAGTGGAATAAGCAACAAAGTCACTTAGTACCTGCCGCTTAAGAAAAGTTTGGAAAAAGTAATAATAAGCTAAGTTAGCTTAGGGATGGAAGCATTTACTTGTTTGTTAAATAGTTTATAGTTTTAAATTACTTCAATTTTAACTAGTTCAATGTTATATAGCTATTAAAAAAATTGTTAATTTGTTAAGTGTATTTTGCATTGGTGAGATCAATAAACTAATGTTTGTTCATTGGTTTAGAACTCGATAAGATAAAATTCAATTGCATTCCTTAATTAGATAGGAGTAATGAACTTTGAATTTAATAATTTAAAATTGAATAGTTTATAAAATAATAAATATATAATTTTAAAATATTTTACATTAGATATAGTAACAAAACTTGTTTACAAATGGTGGAATTTTGCTAACTCAATTTCTACCATGTGGTTTAGAGATTAGTATATTGTTTTTAAGTAATTGTTATTTTCATATCTTTATTACCTATAAAATTTTACCAATATTTAACATCATGGGTTAATTCGCCAATTTAATTCTAAAATCAAATAAGTGGTATGATTGTAGGAGCCCAAGATGGTTGCAGTTGTAGTGATGGTTGTCTAACCACAAAATTAATAGAGCAATTATTAAGATTGAGATATGTCATATAGTTTTTCAAGAATTTCTCAAATTTTTCTATCCTATTTTGTTCAATATAAGTTGGAAAAAAACACATAGGATATCCAAAACACCTAAAATTTAGACTACTCATTTAAAAATAGAATTGGAGTCAATTTACTATTTAAAAATAGAACTAGAGTCAATATGCTATTATTAAATAAGTAAATAAATAAATAAAATATAGAGAAATTGAAAATAGATTGAAAAAAGGTGGAAAGTTAAAAAATGCTTAATGTATACAATAACAATAAACTGACATTAAAAAACCCATTAATCTATGAAAAGTAGCATTAGGTGTATAGAATAATAAAAAAATATAATATTGCTAATAACCAAATAAAAGCATTCTATCATTATGAGAAGCATTCTATCGAAATTGTTCTAGAAATTTGCAAAGAGACCATTATATTAGAATTTTTTCCAATAAAAAAATATTAGAATTATAATTCATGCTTATTGGTTCCCCAAATTTTCACAAATTGCAGTATTATAAATGGAAAAATATACCAGGATTCACACCACCTACAATAAGCGATGTTTATATATAAGTTGTTAGTGTTCTTAGTAAATATAGTTAATATAGAATAACTTATGTCTTTGTTAAATGAATATTTTAAAATCTAGAATTAATAAATATAGTTACTATATAATTGTTAATTGTGTTGGTAGTTTTAGTAAATATATAGTTAGTATAGAATTAAATAAATTTATAATAATATTTTTAAAAATTAATCTTTTAAAGTCTAAAAAGCTAAAATTTAAGTTCATAAATTAATTATATAAATTAATTTTGGGAAGTTGATGTTAAATAGTTTTGACTAGATGGATTTGACTAGATTACAAAATAATAAATATGTATTATTACTCAATATCATTAAATTTACTTTTCAAATATGATTTTTTAATATGGAAATAATGTTTTAAAAACTAAAAAAATCAATCAATCAATAAATAAATAAACAAATTAGTAAAATTACTAAGTGTTTTAAACTTTGTAAAATGTTTATGTTGAAATTAGAAAAATATATTATATATCTAAATATACTTAAGGTTAATATCTATACTATTTATTTATTGTTTTAATTTAAAGTCTTATGTAAAAAAATGTGTTTATAAAATAATATTTATAATTGATGTAATCTTGAGATGATTTTTATTAATCTTGATTTATTTAAATAATCCTTTTAGAATCATAACAAATTAAAATTAAGATAAAACTTATTATATAAGAAAAAAATGAAAGAAAATATTTTTGGCATATCATCTAGTTCAGAATCAATGATCGAAGGATTAACCATATCAATATCGTCACCAATGTCGCTTTCAATAGTATCATCCTGAACATCATCATCACGAACATTGTCTCCCACGTTTGATTCAACTTCTTCAGGTTCTTCATCTGACACATTTGCAACATCCTGCTTGACCTCTGCATCATATTCTTCTCCAATATCGAGTACTTCTTCATGTACATGATGCTTTACAGGCCTTCCTGTTGGATCATATCTAACAACAAATGACCAACCTGCTTTACTTGGAACCTCTGATTAAAAGACATATTCACATTGGATTGGAAGAACATAACGCTATGTTCCTGGCTCAACCATCATTGTATTAACCATGGTAAATCCATTATTATGTTAAAAAACAATTCTCTCAGGATCACGTTCATTAATTTGTAACCTATAACATTTGATGTCAAACAAAACTAATTTGAAGGATCGAAAGTCACACTCAAGTATATCATCCAAACACCCATAGTATCTATTTTCACATTCTTTTGGATGTCTGCCACTCCTAGAGGAAACACTAATGACTTGGAAGACTGCAGTTATCTGGCAATAAGAAGTTTTCCTCTTTTCATCCAACTTTTTAATGTGAAATTTACGACCATTGCACCACATAGCCTTGTGGTGTTTCAACTGCAATATACAAAACACATAAAAATGCATTATCAATTAATAAACATATTAATATAACTTGGAAAGTATCTCGTGAAGAAAAGAAACACACCAAACACATTAATAAGATAAAACAAAATTAATATTCTTGCATGTTTATCTTTCAAACCATATGCTAAGTTAATTTCCCTCTACGTAATATTAGTATATTGATAAAGATGAGCTCTTTTAACCAACGTAGACACCCTTCCCATGATAACCTTCCATAATGTTGTGTACATCTTTGAATCCATGCATCCATCCAATCAAGATTGTGTGCAATGTATAAATGTAGAGCCTCCCACTCTCGACCAACTGTATGAAAAAATAATAATTCACCAATAATTATAAACCATGCTAAAAATGTACGATATAGACAAAAAATAAAATAAACCATTACTAAGTACGATATACAAAAAAAATAGAAGTCATGTGTATTATAAATATCCACCATCTAATTACCTTTCACTTTACTCATTCTACCTTTCCCCAACAAGGGCTCCCACTGAATTTTCTTGATGAAGTTCACATCCCAAATGCGCTTCACTTGCATATTTGATGCTAATATAGGAATATATTGAGTAATATACACCATGTATTGATATACCATATATCCCTCCACCATAGAACCATTAAGATGTGCTCTTTATCTAACCAAAGTCTTCAATGATTTCATGTTCCTCTCCACCATCCACGTTAACCTTGTTTGTACAGGTACTCACAATTCAATCTCCTCAACATGGTGTATGAGGTAGTGTTCTGGTGCACTAAAGAATGTTGGAGGTGGTTGGAGGTGGGTACTTTTGCAATTCACACATTAACCGAGGCATTTCTCTCCTCCAATACGTTATATGTTCAAGTTTATGAATTTCTTTTGATGACAACCATTTACAAATGATGCAAGGAAATCACAGGTTTCAATAAAAATGTTATATACATTACAATAAAAAAAAATGTCATTCATTTCGACAACAAATTAAACACATTTTGCATAAAAATTGTTACTTACCTTATGTATTTGCCAAGATCATATATAACTTGTATGGCGTTTCTGTCAAAGTTGTCTAGGAGAGATAAAGGTAGGACATACTGTAACCATAAAAAAGGATCATATTTGTTTCCAAAGAAGTAAAAAAA
>LPNX010963461.1:94660-132081 GCA_001517045.1 Pseudotsuga menziesii | reverse complement strand
ATAAGGAAAGCGTTTTAAATAAAATATACATTGTATAGGAAATAAAATAATGTGGACTAATTTTGGTGTGAAAAAATATATTTTATAAAATAAAAATAATAATGATAAAATGGGCCGAGTAGCCAAATATTATAAAATGCAAAAGGAAAGTGTAATCATACACTAGCCAGGTGTGACACCACTGATCCATGTGGCGCTCGCAAACATTTGAAAAAGAGGATTTCATTTTTTATTCTCAGCTCTCCGTTCTTCAAATCTTGCCGTCCATTTGTACATCAATACATGGGTTGTCCTCGCCACTCCTGTCTTACTTTTGATTGCTTCTACCGGAACTGGTGCTTAAACGAGGTAAACTACATATGCTGAATGTCCTCTCAAGCACACTCTTCTCAGCATCTTCACCATCCACAACGAGACTCTGAATGTCTGGACGTAAGTGAAGTTTCCTCTTTTCTTTTCTTCCTGTAAATCTGTTTCTTCGTTCAAATTCTCTGATGTTTGATTTCTCTGCAATGTCTCTTTTGATGCCAGATCTCTATAGACAGTTTTTGCAATTCATCCGATTGAAATTCTGTCCTTTTTTAATGAGTTTGTTCAGTATCTATTCCTTCAAGACCACCCAGGATCTTGGACGAGAGCCTATCTCAGCTAACAATAAGATATCATGCCGTTTGGCCTGTGGCCTATCGATATACCTGCACACAATCTCACTCACTCCTACAGAAATTCTGTTGCTTTTTTCTTTATTAGGTTTCTTGGAACTTATTTCTTCAAAATCACCTAGGACCTAGGATGAGAGCCTATCTCAGCTAAGAATGAGATATCATGTCGTTTGGCCTGTGGCCTACTGATAGACCTGTGACCACAACCCACTTGACGAAATTTTTTCTTTGTTTGGCTATTCTGGTTATTTGTTGATATGCTTATAATTATCAATGTGTTTTGGGCAGACATTTGGTGGGCTTTGTACTTTCCTTCTGTCTCACAGTATAGACGGTGACCAAGCTTCCTAATGTGGCGGATCTGCATGTTCCTAGCAAGGCCAATCTTCATAGACTGCAGAACGAAATTAGGGAATGGCCCACGTATTTGCCAAATATGGCGGAAATTCAGGCAGAGTTGAGAACGTCTTTGCCCAACTGGGTTGGCAATTGTATTCCGGGAAATTTCTCTACTAACAGACCATTAACTCATCGCTATCCATCCATAAATGGAATTGATATAGAAAAATCTAGAGAACCCAACGCTGGCTGCACACTCCGGGCTCATCAGAGCATCAAAATCTCCCTGTATATGATGTTGCATAGTACAAGACAAGAACACTTACCTTTTCATTTTCTTGAAATTACTTTGCTTTTATGGAACCATGCGATTTTCTAAAAGCGCGAGGAACCGAGATTTTCTGTATTTTGTTAGCCAAATAGTTTTACAAAAACGTGCCATTCATATCGTTGCTTTTCGTCCAAACCATCAAAATTTCCTCACCAGTAATTTTAGAGTACTAAATGGCGGAACAACTTTACTAATTTGACTGTGAATCAGTGATTATTTGGAACAGAAATGAATCATACAGAGTGTAGAGTTATGTGAATTTCTTTTGTAAATTTACGGAACAGTAGGGTTTTAAGATGCTTCATGGAGTCTAAATCTTGATTGTTGCTTCATTGACAGCATTTTGCATACCGGAGTTAGTCAATATCAGGACATAGCACTCCTCGATACCAAACCAACCGTTCGGCAAGGTATGCATACTGAACTTATCTTTAAATGCATCCACCATAATGCCAATTGTGAAAGAACAATCCTAAGACTGTTTTCTATGATATAAACCTTGTTATTTATTGTCCCCTCTGCTACCTATCAGTAACGAGAATACACCGAATCGTAATTTCTTGTAAGTAATGTTAACAAAAGAAACCCTGACATTGTGCAAGAACAGTCCTAAGACCGTTTTCATAATGGGAGGCGGCGAGGGATCAACCGTTAGAGAAATATTGAAGCACAGGAGGGTAAATAAAGTCGTTATGTGTGACATTGATGAGGTATTAAAAGATTTAACAAAAGTACTCTATCAAGGAAAAATGTTGGAATATGAATTTTACCTTAACTTTGTGCTACTGGACGTTTAAATATTCTTCTTTGGATGGATGAAATGCTGATCGGTTTGCATATCTATTTTAAATTTTATCGCAGGAAGTTGTGGACTTCTGCAAGAAACATTTGGTTGTAAATCAAGAAGCATTCGCCAGTCCGCGGCTCGATCTGGTCATCAATGATGCAAGGTTCGGCTTACATCCCTTTTATCTTTTTAACACCTGCAGCATATGTTAATACAGGAAATTAGCTAACACGCTATTATTTTGTAGTCGGTCATTATAGTAGAGATAATAATGCAATTTTTCTTCTTACAGGCCGGACCTGCTGGTGTTCTAAGTCACACACAAGTATTTTCGTGTATTTACAATACATTGAGACAGGTCTTCAAATGTAAGTGTTTCTTTCTTGGAATATAATTCCCTTTCCCTTGAAACTATAAAAAGCACGTTTCCTAAGATTTAAATGGAGTTGGTATACCAACATTCATTCTCATATTGAGAATGGTTTGGGATGGCAATAATGCCATATGGATCTCGACACATGGATGATGTTGATTAAAGTCATAAGGTATATATGTTTGTTCATGTCATGGACATGAATCTTGAGCAAAGCTTAAATCTAAGAAAATAAATGCTTAGTTAGTCATGTACCATGTTCCAAATAGTTTATATACTTCTAGTTGAGTATATAAGTAATATATTTATCAATGATGTGAAACAATCATACAGCTAGAAGGTATAAAAGTAATTCATATTTTTGGACAATACATTGAATTACACATATTTATTTTTAATGCATGAATATAAACTAGTGAATGTATGATTGCAGTAAATCAATGTTTCATACCCATGGTATGGCCATAATACTCGTGGGTTAGAAAGGCTTCAATTCGCACCTTATTTTATTTTAAATGAGCAATAAATATAATTGCAATAAGACCTTGTTTTGCAAAAATTGTAAATATATAATTAAATTTATGGCTAAGATAAAAGGACCTGAGTTTGGACATAAAATTATTATAGGGATATATATATTATATATTTATGACTGTCCATAGGTAAAGGATGATAAAATTAAACCCATTAAGTTCAACTTGAACAACTGGAGTTTTAATCAATTTCAAGTTATTTTCCAATGCCGGCATAGAATCATTGGATGGAAATTAATATAATTGCAAAGTTATTTATGACAATCCCAAGCATAGAAATGTTGTACGACATAGAAACGTTAAGATAATTGCTAGAAATATTTTTTTGAAATTAATATATTGCAAGTTTATTATGCCAACGCTCGTATGAAATAACATTATTGTAATGAAACATTCATACATTTATAATTGGTTGAAGTCTAGGGTATGGCTATGCACTAGTCGTGTTGATAATTAAATTAAAGGCAATTTAATTCGTTCTTGAATTAAGCATGAAATTACATGGTTTGTAAAACCATGGGCAATCGTTTGCTGACACCTGGGGATGGTTGATGGTTAGTTTATGATAAAAATGATCTCTACGTAGCTCCAATGCTAAAAACCATTCCGTATATATAGCACTAAAATAATACCGCTTACATGCGCAGGCGTCAGATGAACCGTTTACCTCAAAGAGCAGAGAAATAGACAGCAGAATTAAGCAGCGTATCGAAGGCGAGCTAGGGTACTTGAATTAACCGCCACCCTATAGCCTCGACTTAAGAGTTTAGCTCATCAGGAGACAGTTGGCATAAAGGACATTGAGTGATGCAACTCTGGCCAGGTGTTGATTCAAATCCAGATAACAAATTTCGAGGATGACATCATCCTTGATTGACCAATCAGAAGCTTACAAAATTTCATTTTAATGAAATAAAAAATTACTATTTTGCAACTATCTAAGTTAAACTTTGCAAAAAGTGTTTTAATTTTTTTTGTTAGCGGCAACTAATACAAGGTCAAAGGCTGTTGACTTGCAAACGATTACTATATACCTGCTGCGGCAGGTATAATAACAAAAGTTCTTTTAGTTCTCATTTAGTTAGCTGCTCTCACGAGATGTTATAAATAGTCCAATGTTCCCAAGATGAACATTAAGAGTTTAAACAACACAGGTTTCAATGAATTCAATTGAAATTTAGTCCATTGGTTTTATGGTTACATGTAACTCTCCCAATTAAATAATTTTTAAATAAGATTATTTGCAAATAATGTTCCACCAACCTACTAGTTCTTTAGGTTGAGATGGAGACATAAATTTTGTAATAAGGGGATATGGGACCCAAAAGGACTTTAGTTTACCATATTCACATTTAAATGGGTCACATAATTGATAAATGCTAAGAAAATAAGGCGGCATAGGTTCATGAAGACACTTGGAAGCTTGTGGAGCCTTTGGGTGACTAGATTCCCTGCACACTTGGCATGATATTCATTTGAATTTGAAGACATGGGTAATGTAACATTATTGGATCGTGATGTAGAGTCAAATATCATACAATGATACAAGGAATTCAAATTAGTAAAGGAGAGTAACTCCCATGGAAAAGGAAGAGAGTAGAGGACAATGCGTGCCACTTGGAATGAGATTCCATGCACTCTATGACAAGAAATGATGAAAGATTCTATAAAAAGTATGACAAATTCAGACATGATTGTTGACATATGACAAATATGACATGACGGGGATAAAAATAGCCACCAAGTGGTCGATTTTGGGAGTTAGAGGCAGCGATTCGAATTGGGAAAAGAATTGGAGCATGAAGAGGAAGACAAGTGTCATGAGAGTTATTAAACCACTAAGATGAGTTGAAAGAATATCATGGAGGAAAATTAGACCTTAGGAGGACTCATGAAGTTAATAAAAGGATTTCATGAGGAAGAATAATAGTTTTTTATCATTTCTTAATTGGCCTTTGGAATTTTGTAGAGCTTTTGCTTGTCCATTGCACGGTGAACCAATTTCAAGGGAGTTGGATTCCTTTCCAAGTTGGTTGATGGAGAGGTTATTCATACCTCTCATTGGAGCTTAATGAAGGAGTTTTAGTTGCAGGTTGAAGGTCCATACAGTCAAATTCTCATCTATCTCCCTATTCTCTCATTCCTTCTTCTCCGTTCCCTCACACTCTCATGTTGAGGGCACACTTGTTGGAGTGGTGCTTGGGCATTGCTGAGTATAGTTGATATATGATGTATGGATCTGTAAATGAAAAAAATTCAATATATTATGTATGGATATGTAAACACACTTCCATATTCTTTGTAATTCGAAATATCAAAAATACATGTAGGAAAGGCTTTCATTCCCATGGTCTTGAATAACTAGTTTTCATGGATTTGGATTCAATACTGAAGTAGTTTTATATCAGATTTGTATGAGGAATTTTCTTTGAGTTTGATGATGTTTTGGAAGCCATATATTATGTAATACTGTAATTTCATTCCCATATCCTATTCATCTCGAAATCCAAGAATCTCCTGTGTGAAAAGCTTGTATTTTCATGCCATTGTATTACTAGTTTTCATGGATTTTGGATTCAATCTTGAAGTAGAGTTATACTAGATTTGTATAAGGGATATTTTATGAGTTGGATGATGTTGTGACAGCTATATATGATGTGTTACTTTGTAATTTCATGTCCCTATTCTCTGTGGGTCTAAATCCAAGAAATCCACATGTGAAACTCTTGCAATTTCATGCTACTAATTCACCAATTTTCATGTATTTGACTCCCATATTGAATGAGTTGTATACAAGACTTGTATCATGGGATTTATATGGTGTTTAATACTATTGGTGAATAATTTTTTATTCTATATATGGTCCCTATATATAACATTATGATGTGATCCTTTAACTCTACCTTTCATATGTCAAAATCGCGCTAGCTATGCAATTTCCCCATAAGCAATTTCACTGAAAGTTATCAAACGAATGTAGAACTCTATAACCAATTTGCATAGATAATAACCATATGTAATGACAGTCCATGAGGTATTATATCAGTCCCCATGCATTTCTTACAAATTTTGGAGGTTTGTGTATATGAGTTGGGAAGCCGTAGGGGGGATTTCATCACAATTTCCTAGTAATTTTGGCCTTTTTGTCATCAGCCCCAAATAAAGTTGCAGAGGTCTAAAGTCAGATACAAAGTGTCCATAAACCAACTTGGTATGTTTCAATTCTCACCATACCATTTCCTTTCAAATTCGGGACCATTTGGTGAA
Organism: Pseudotsuga menziesii; assembly: GCA_001517045.1. Lineage (NCBI taxonomy): Eukaryota > Viridiplantae > Streptophyta > Pinopsida > Pinales > Pinaceae > Pseudotsuga > Pseudotsuga menziesii. Next base: position 125,789 of record LPNX010963461.1, on the reverse strand, counting down.
TGTTGGAACCCTCTAAAGCCATGACTAGTTAAGCTTGAATTTTGCCCAAATTGTAATTTTCTCCAAAATCCCAAGTAGAAACAATACATTACAACTCACCAAGGTATCTTAGACTACACTTACATGGCTGCAAATTATGGAAACATTGGTTTCATAGCCCCACTGGAAAGGCTCTCTCAAGAGAGAGTCATTCCAATTTTCCACTGCACATAACTTTTCCCCTTTCTCTCTCCTTAATCACGCAGACCGCACGGAGCTAAACACTTCTCAACATATAACTAGTCCAGTCGATCCAGATTGGATGGTGTTGCGGTTTGATTTGGTAGTGAAGAATCAAGACATATCATTTTAACCCTCCACTCTTTCGACTTTAGAACATAATCAATACAACGATAGATATAAAATCAATATTGGTGTATTGCCATGGTATTGTATGCACACCCTTGGCCTGTCACAACTCTGTGTATATATATATATATATATATCCCAAAGCGACCTTGCACGGTAGCTCCTTCCCCGCGAGGGATTGGTGGCTATGAATTTTCTTCACCCACCAACGATCAAATCACATCAAATTTAAGAGATCCTGGGAAAGGATTTCATAGGGGCTTCCTCTTCTTTGCTTGGGTGCTTAGTCGTTATGAGGTAGTTAATTAAAATTTGGCAGGACTAAAATCAACAAGGATGACTCATCTTCCACCAAGGATACACCTATGCGGTAATTATGGCCTGGATCCTTAACCACCAGATCCACATGGTAGTGCAGATTTATTGCTGCAAAACTTGCGGTTCGGTACTGGTTATTGATGTTATAAAAATAGGATGCCACAACGTAGATAGAATGGTTAAAATCCCTTTTCCATTCAAAATTTAACCGTTAGTTTACACAGTCCTGATCACTCCAATTATTGACTCACTATCTGTCGAACCAATATCTTGCTAGAGGTGCGTTAGAATACAGGTTTGACAAACCGATGCACATGTTTGGGAAGGTGGGAAACATAGGAAGATTACTCGAGATCGCTATGGTTCACTCCAACTGGAAGGACTGTCGGGCACATTTAATGCACTACTCAACTGTGATGATAATGTACCCTAATCACGATGATAAAGTTGTTTAATTTAAATAGGATTGGTGTTCCCAAGTGAGGGGATATCGAATTTCACCCAGAGAGGGAATACTCTCCCTTCTGCAAATCAACGTGCATGCTTAGTTGAGATGAGGTCGCTTCGATGAATATCAGTTTGAGGTTCAGTGCCATCAAGAAGCGCCATGAAAGGAAAATGAAAAAAAACTAAAAATAAAACATAGAAATTAAACAAGATAGTCCATGTAAATATATATAAATATTTGTATAAAAATATGTATATAAACATCTTATGGTTCAAGTCTACTTGCAAGTTTGAGGAGTAGTAAGGTTTACATTCTTGTTCCCAATGATACTGTTACACATGCGAAGACACACACTACTATTGAAGGGCAATGCATGCTCAGTAATATGAATAACTTAACAGATCTATATAAAAGTTCCACCACACACATGCTTTAGACCATTAAGTTTAACATTTTTGCATATCTAATATGGGAATACAAAAACAATTAATAAATCTATATTCTACCGAGAGTGATAGCAAAAAACAAATTACTAGCCCTTAGATCTGAACATTTGAACCTCACTATGCCATACCATATGTAACGACACTCCAAGGGGTCTGAAAACAAATCTAATATGCATGCATATAATAACAACTAGTTCTAAAATTTCAAGTTAAGAACATATTTATCTTTTCTAAAAGAAATTACTAAATAGGTCAAGATATATCTACATGAACAAAGCTTAATGAGATCCCCTTACGCCCATTGAATTAAGCTATTCCCATTTTACTGTGCAAAAATAACTTTAAAATACCTGTCCATCGGTATACCTCATCTCTTCCCTAACCTTCCCTCTATATTAATCTTCCATGCATTTTGGCATCCTCCTCTATTTTGATTAATCCTTTGGACATTCGGGGCAAGCCTTTCCCTTTTGTAGCTCCTCATCCTTGCATCCTGGTTTATTCCTTTGCTTTGGTCACATTATTTATAGGTTGCTTACTCTTTAGAGCATGCATACACTCACCTATTTAGTGGAGCCTTTGAAGCACTTAGAATCCCAAGGTTGCTTTGTCATTGTAATCCACTGTAGTCGTCAAATTTCTAATCATGTCGGATCCACCGATTTCCTCCCTACCATACCCTGACGGGTACTCTCCCTCCCCTAGGAACCCCAAGCTCAACTGTGCTAAAAATACTTAGCTAGAAAATGAAGTACTATGCCAGGCTGCTGCGGGGAGGCTCCCAACCTCTCTCATGTCATACTAAACCACAACCTCAACCACAGTCACCTCAGAGCCACAAACACGATTAGTGCTCAAAACTATGGCAGGTCTAGAAATCCCCTTGGCTCTTTCTCTTTTTGATTTTATTAACCCTTTTCACTAATCCCCATGCATCCCATGCATCACTTTCAGTTAAATCTTTAGTTTACTTACGTACTTAATTAATTTTATTTACCCACCCAGTTTTTAGTTATCATAGGTTCTCTTGTTCTTTTTCCATTAGTTAAGATTTTACTTTAGTTCAAGTTCCTTAATTACTCTTTTCACGATTTTCTCAATTTAGTCTAATTTACTTTCATTTCATTATATATATATATAGATAGATAGATATAGTTTTATTTTATTTTATTTTATTAATTGATCTATTATTATTATTATTATTATTTTTATAAATTTAACTTACTAGAATTTTACTAAATTCTTTCTAAACATTTCATTAATCCCCCCGGATCAAAATTGATGTTGATTACCATCGCATTTTCGTCGAGACTAGGGTTATCAAGGTGTTATGCTTCTTGCATGCCCTTTTGATTATTTCTACATGCAGAGAGTTGGTTATGATGACTAAGCCAATGTTACCTCAGCTCGCATACCCTGTTGAGGGTCGATGGTTCCTGGCGAATAAGGTCAAATCCGTATTGCGATCCCCCCATTATGATCTTCATGAGTGAACGAATCACGACCTAACCTCACGACATGCACATCTGATCAGCTGGAGTTTTCCTCACTCTATTCAAATCTCACCGCGTCGTCCAATTTCTAGACTTATAAGTATAATTTTTCAGCCCCATCACCTGATGTGGATTGATTGGAAATCAAAACCTCATCATCTGCACATAAAACATCGTGTGCATCAAAAATTATAAAAAATATTTCAAACATAATATGAACATCAAATTGATATTAATTATTGAAGGTTCTCGACTCATTCAGAGTCCATGCACATCATACCTTGCATGCATCAAATCTTATAAACAAGATTTCAAACATAACATAAAATTAGGTGGATATAACCTGCCATAGTTTTCGAATCAACTAGAGTCCTTGTATAACGACACCTTCTTGTGTCTCATGTTCCTCCCTTTCCTGTCATAGTTGACATACCATTAGAGCACATGTTAGACATCACATAAAAAAATTTCAACATTCATTTACTATAAACATCATCTTTCATTTGCACATCAATCAATATTTGTCAATAACATCACATGACTCTTCATTCATAACTGGAAATTATAATATAATTGTACTCACATTTTGACCAATGTCAACAGCATTTTCATAATCACAATTACTTATCATTTGATTATATATCTGGCCATTTTCCTCTTAGTAATTTTCTTAAACACATAATTGTATTACATGTGTCCAGGTCATCTGAAACCACATGCCTATGGAAATAAGTCCATCCATAGTTTTAGTATTGAAACCACATATAATTGGGTCATTTGTCACTGAATTCCCTCAAAGAATAGTTATCATAATCGCTATAGTATAAAATAAAAAAGGTGTTACATTCAAACTCTATTTTATCTGGTTCCTTTTTCCATTGGATTCACTTCCTATCTGGGGACTTCTTTTACCTCTCTAAACACAACATCTCGACTGGAAACAATCTTCTTCATTACTATATTATTATCAAAAGGACTAGAAGAAGATGAAGCTGAAAAAGGATTTGCAAAAGATGCTTGATTGAAGGTAGATGTGAAGGTAGATATTTGACCAAATGTAGGTGTTGTTTAACCAAAGTAAATTGAATCTCCTAGCTTAGAAAATATACTGCCCCCTATAATTTGTTGGCTTGCAGGATTTGGGCCACCTGAAAAACACAACTTTGACAATATATCAGTATTTAATGCATAAATTAAGAGTGAGATCATGCAAAAAACAACCACATTCTTACAGATGACAATTATACTAATAAAAAAATATATTTCCACTACCTTTGTCTCCAAATTGATAATCCTCCCATATTAATTCCTCATGGATTTATCCTTATATTGTGGCATAACAGATATGGAAGTGATTTTCCTTAGTACTTGACCACCTACAATCTTTGTCTCATTTGTACTAGTGTACAATGTTACTCTACTACCTCCATGTTGTCCCCTAAATGATGTTTGTCCAAATCCCAGGATACCAAATGTTAAAGCTATTGATTGTGCTCCTATAGAGTGGAAATAGACAAAATATAAGTATATGTACAAGAAGTTCCAAATATTACCAAAATTAAAAGAAGCAAAACGACAACAATTTATTTTTATTTTTGTTTATTACCATTACACGTGGCATGAAAAATTCTTCCACATGATGCCATCAAAACACATTGCTTCTCTGAATGCAATTATTTTCTTACATGACTTGAGTAAGGATTTTTTTATTTGTTCATTCTTGTTTGAAGGTTGTATGTATTTTTTCTAATCTAATAATAATAAAATCATTTTCAATCAGAAGAAGTAAAATAAATGTGAGACAAGATATCCTCAAAAGGAATCATCACATATGGCGACACAATATTTTCTATCCTCAATTTTGTGCTCTTGAGAATGAAAAACCAACCTTCCCTTTATAGATACTAAGCAATTTTTCAATCCTCAACAGTTAAGAACTTAGAAGGGGCATATAAAAAAGTAAAACTATAGTATGGCCAACTAATTAGGGCCAATTTTAATAGACTAAATAAATCCATCCAAGGCTTGAAGGTTACAATGAATTATAAATGAATGCAACTCTCCATACCAAATAGAAAAAACCTGTATATTTGAGTTGGAGATAGATTGAATACAAAATCTATACCTAGTCCACAAGGTGAATATGCAAAAAGTAATGATTGATACATAATTAAAATCAAACTTTTGGTTAAAGTTTAAAAACATTATGATGTTTCTTATGTAATCCAATAACAACAATGGACCCACAAAAAGAATTGGTCATTCTCTAATTCTTTGAAGGAATTGATACACCCACAACTTGGAATCTAAAACCCTATAATTCATATCCACGCAACCCATTCCCACTCAAAAGACTAAATAATACAATGCAACTATGTGTTGAAACTCCATTCCCAACCATCATTCAAGTGGATTAACCAATACCAACCATTTCACTCAATCCCCAGTTTAGCCAACAATTCCACTACACTGAAACTTCAAATTCTTGTATTTATAGACATTAATGATAATCCTCCTTAGTATTTCCAAGCATGTTTTTAGGGATATTCAGAATGGAGACTCTACCCTATCTTGGGATGATTCCTAGAATGGACATTACCTTGTAAAAAAAACAATTATTAATGTCCTACGAATGACCACAAAAGTAGGTCAATGGGATTGAAGGATGCATCCAATATGAATTCAACGTGAGATTGCCAATGGAACTACTAGGAATTAAAAGAAACAAAATATTTTCACTTCATTTTTATTTTAGTTTATTATCATTACACATGGCATTGACATCTCTCCCACACGAGGAAGTAAGAATACATTGCTTCTCTCAATGCAATTTTTTCTTACATGTGACTTCAATAAGCCTTGTCTTGTTTTGAAAGTTGCATGTAGATGTTCTAATCTAACAATAACAATTTGTTTTCAATCATAATAAGTAAAATAAATTTGAGACGAGAGATCTCCAAAAGAAATTCCTCAATTTTGCACTCCTAAGCATGAAAAAAAGACCTTGCCTTTATAGATATTAAAGCATTTTTCAATCCTCAATAGTTTAGAACTTAGAAGGGGCATAGACACAAAATGAAACTACAGTATGGATAGTTAATTAGGTCCATTTTTTATAGAATATATAAATCTATCCAAGGCATGAAGGTTAAATTGAATTCTAAATGAATGCAACTCTGCATACCAAACAAAAAAAATCTTGTATAGTTGATTTGCAGATAGATTGAATACAACACCTACACCTAGTTCATAAGGTGAAACTGCAAAAAATGATTATTAATACAAAATGGAAGTAATAAACAATCCAAAACATTTGGTTAAAGTTTTCAAAAATTATGATGTCTCCTTTGTATTCCAAAAGTAAGGATGGCCCACCAAAAACAATTGGGCATTATTTAACTCTTACAAGGAATTGATGCATCCACAACTTGGAATCTAAGACCATATAATTCATATACACCCAACCCTTTCCCACTCAATCCACTAAATCATACACTACAACTATGCATTGAATCCCCATTCCCAACCAATGTACCCAATCCCTAGTTTTTCCAGGAGTTCCACTACGTTGAAACATTAAATTTCTATATGTACATACATTAATGATAATTCTCCTCAATATTGTCAAGTCTATTTTTAGTGAAATCCAGAATGGAGACTCTACCTTGTTCAGGGATGATGCCTAGAATGGACATTAACTTCTCAAAAAATACAATACCCTCAGATTTGTTATGGAAAGAATCAAAGTTTTTAACTAGATTAAGGTAAAATATCATTGCCAAGATCAACCTCAAGAAGAATCAAACAATTCCATCCTTAAGTGGAAAGATAATGAGGAGTGGCATTTTTAGTTAAGTGAGGAAAAAAATATATCACCGAGAAATAATTGGTAGATAGGAAATCCTGGTAGAGGAAAAAAATATGTACCTAGAACTGATCTAAACCCAAACCTTATATGTATAATTTGAAGGCATTGAGCACGTATCTATATGGAACTAGTGAAACCCATGGGAAGCAATTTTCAAGATGCAAGAAGAAATAATCAATAGAATACATGTCACCCACTAAAAAAAAAATTATAAAAGTGGCTTTAACATATAAAATTGGCATTCATGCTCAATTATCTTATCAACCTTGGAAACACCAAGGCCCTTGCTCGGCACAAGCTTCTTCTTGGGGGAATATGCAACAAATTTTTCCATGCAAATCCTGGAATCCTTGAGCTTTTTAGTATCAACACCAGATATTCCATAGGCATGATACAACAAAAAAATCCAGAGATCAAATTCATTTCAAGAAAATTGCATTGCAATGTTGTTAACTTTGAAAGGATTTCAAAACCTATTACATGGAGTTGTTCAACATGGTAGGGTTGATGTTGTTTCTCCTCTTTCTTTTCATCTTCATCTCGGATCGATTGTTGCTTGTGTTGATTTTGTTTCATCATAATATTACTGAGAGAGTGAGTTGAGAGAGACCCACTTTGAAGAAGAGTGTGTCATTATACCTAGTTATCCCTATAATTGGTTAGGTTGAACGAAAAAATTTATATGGGTTTGGATTTAGTCCAATTTTATCTAGGTTGTACCTATCTTAAATCCTACTAGAATAAACCCATTTGGACCAGGTTGAGAAATGAAGTTCTAGCTTATGACTGGATTATATTGGAGAATTCCAGGATTGTCAATAGACTTTGTTAAAGGACCACTGCTCTGATTAACACCATCGACAAATTACTCTAAAACTACTAGTTACACTTGCACCTTGTGAAAAAGAAAGAGATAAATTAGGATAATAATTCAAAAATAGATTATTAATGACAAACACTTGAGGAGAGGTAGGGTATGATTTAGATAGAACGACTTCTGATACTCCTTTTGCAACATGGGAAATTCCTCTTCTTGGAATAATCTATGGACATGCTGGACAATGTAATATAATATTCTTATAGCCTCATCTTCATTTGGGCTCTCAAGCATAAAGTGTTATATACCATCTTTAGAAGGAAATTCCATATCATTAGTATAAATGGTAGCATTTACTCTCATTGTTGGTTCCTGAAATACCCCTTTTTGACCACACCTATTATACCCTTTTTTCCTTATCTTACTTCATTCTATGCACCAGAAAGATGTTTTCCCCTCACATTGAGCCTTGAATATTTACAGGTATGATTAATTATTGTTTTAACTTATTAATGCCTATGATTGTTATGTTCAGAACTCAGTCTCTTGAATTATGCTAACACATCATGATTTCATAAAGATAGTTCAAGCTTTGAGAAGTACAGGTGTAGCAGCCCTAGTGGTCTGAAGAGAAGATGAGCTTTCGGTTCCAGCTATTACTTGCTAGTCCCAGCTCCCCACGCTGGAATCAACAAAGGTTGACATTCCATGTATAGATGCAACAGACTTAGCTACAATAGACTCAGCTGCGACAACACGCTGCTACTTAAGGCATAGCTGCAACAGACATGGTATCTCTTAAATTGGTTCTGTCTATTCACTAACGGCTCGAGAAATAGGATTCCCTATATTCTCTACTTTCATTCAATTCCACTCATGGTTGTAATAGCCCGTTGTAACAAAGCAGCCTGAAGATCGTAGATCTTCATGGTTTCCCAATATTAGTGGGTTAAGATTATGATTGTTCATGTATAAATATTGGGAAGCATTCTGGGCCAAGGGTTGGTTGATATTTGATCAGACTGTGTAAGCTATGGCAGTGAGCTATACTTTGTAATTTGTCATTTTAATATAAGGAGAAGGATTCTTCTGGTTTCTGCATCTTAACCTGTGCTACTTTCAGCATCTCTATTTGAAGGCTGAGCTCACATTCCACAGAGATTGCCAAGTTAATTAGATGTTTCGGTTGTTTTGTTGTGTGGTGTGGAAATTTTAGTAATTGCATTCTTTATAGTTAGCTGTAACAATAATGATTTATCATTGTAGTTCCTTTGATAGTAATGTTTACATTTCTCTTAAGTTGTAACTGTGTGGTGTGACAGTCGACTGTGTAGTTTAGTTTCCATTATGCATGTGTTCCAATATCTGTTACAGTCAAGCTCAGATCCAGTTCCTTTCAATTACTTGTCTTTCTTAGGTTTGCTAATTCAGTCAGATTATGGTTTAGAGTTTGTTTAGTTCAATTGCTATTATTTCCAATTCTTAGATTAGTTGAATTAAACTAGTGATGATGGATTTACATATAGTTTGATAATATTAGGATTTAACTTTCTGCAAAAGTAAGTCTAGTTATTTATTTCTAGATTCGTTAATTGATGGATTGATATTGTAGGGGGTAATTGCATTTTTGAATTCCTAGGTGGGTAATTTAGATTAGTTTAGCCACGAGAGGAGTTTGACTGAGCAGATAAGTAGGACACATAATCTTTCATTCATTTGATCAACTACTTAGTTTTTATTCACAGACAACGTGAATTATCTTTGAAATAAAATACTTTCTTGGGTTGACAATTTATATTGAGCATTCTGTATGTTAGCTGTAATTAACTTGCATATAGAGTGACCAACACTCATCACTAGTTAACTTTGTTCTTCTTAATCCATCCCAACTTCTTCCCATAAAACCCCTCTCACTAAACTCTCTTCTAAAACAATTCCTCTCTCCCTCAACGATGCATTGACAAACTCTTCTCTTTTGGTTTCACAACTCTTTTAACCCTCCTTCACAATCTCCCTCTTCATTGATCTTCTTATCCAACTTAGAATTGCATTTATTGATGGCTTGCATCTTACTTTTTCACCATCATTTCAAAATATCTGTCTTCTTATGATATTGTTCTTCTCTTACGCTAGATGATGATTCACCTCCCATGTTACCCTTTTCATATCATTCCACAACTAACCCACACCATGCATTCCCTATTCCCATGGTGCGGGAAATTGACTCGACCATATGAAATGGGGTGAAAGTTATCATTCCTTCTTCCACCAAAATAATAACAATCCATATTGGGATTTCTTTTATCAATCTTTTATGAGCTCCCTTCTTAAAAAAAACTTATTATTTAGAAAAAGACTAATGATTTTCTATGGAAAACTTGGAGATGTATATGTTTACAATGTACTTCACCCAGAAATCTACAATCATGGTGATATGATGATTGGTCCTCTGTAGTGCAACAAGATTAGAAGTAGTCCAGTTGATGGTTCTGTTCAAACAGTTCTTATACTTAGGGTCTTCAAGTAACCTTCTCAACCACTTATGTATAATTATTGAAAACTCACACCAGAATACCTTGTACTGATCTAGGGCAGGATGATAATAAAAAATGTATCCATGATATAAAATAAGGTGTAATTCATTTCAAGCCTTTGAGGGGAATAAAAATAGGGATAACCCTACCTACCTTCTAGCTAGCAATTTGAGGAGTAGGGGCCTTCACGATCATTTTTTCTTATGAGAGATAAATCCCTAGATAAAATAGAGGTGTCCCAAGGGGTGGTAATTTTTAGAGTTCAAATGCATGTAAAAATGGTAATTTCAGTACTGAAACATGGCCTATCAGTTAGAAGGTTATCAATTATAGGCCTTGAACTGGTAATTGTTAGAGTGCGAACATGGAGGAACATTAAGTGACTAGACTAATGGGAGAGGAAAACTACTCTATGAGGGGGTAGGGTCTCTAAAAAAATGGAGGTGGCTGTCAAATTGGTAGGTAATATTAAGAGTGAAAGGTGGCGTATCATCCCACCAACCCAAGAGATACTAATCCAAGTGACCTTCCTCTACTTTTTCTCACCCCTGTCAATGTGGGTAAATTCAATAATAAAATGTGATGTAAAAAGATGATAGAGAGCGTGAACATGTAATTTAGTTGGTTAAGTACCCCATTAAAAATGTGGCCTTGAAGTGGTAAATTGAAGTATGTGAACCTAGCCTTTAAGGCGACCTGCCTTTATGGAAAGAATAAAAATAAAGGTGAATTAGGACAAGTATTCAGAGGATTGACATAAATTAAGGGACCCATTAGATAAGGGGGGTTAGGTGATCAGGAATTGACTGGGTTGACCTTTCATTCAGAACCTAGTACCTTCACATAGATCTTTGAGGGGAAGAAATATAGGGACATTACCTGAATAGAGATAAGTGTCCAAGGGAAATAAATAAAAGAATAATTACATACATAAAAACAATGACCAATAGATACTTATTTAGTTTCCCCCATCCTAGTAGTTAAACGAGGAGTAAACACAAAGTATCTTGGTTAGAAAACATGTCACACTATCCAAAGTCTTCCTATTAGCATTGGTCACGTTAGTAAGTATACCAATAGGATTCTATGCTTTCAACCTTCCAATCTAAGTGACATAATGGGTGGAGAGACCTCAATCCTTATGGGAAAAAGAAATTCACCTTGAACTAAGATATAGTAAATTCATGAATGTGATGTATGAACTAATGGAAATGGTAACCCACCCAAGTAGCTACACCAACTCGCCACCCTTTCCTGGTGTTGTTGCATCAAGAGTTGGTGTTGAAGCATGAGTGTTTTGTATCCATTGAAAATAGACAAATTTTAATTGTATAGTAGTATCCGAGAAAGGACATCCTAAAGAACTCATAGTATTAAATTCAAGTGAGCATGATCCATACAAAGTTTCTTACCCTCTCTATTACTGATCCCTTATATGTTTTCGTAGGTATTCCCATTTTATGCCACCATAGATTGCTCTTGTCTTTCCTCCCTATTCCTTTCTCATATTTTGGTAAAAAAGTTGATCATTATAACAAAGTCACTGGTAAATCAAAAGTGACTTTCTATGGGATCAATCATTGTTAAGAAAGAATAAATACATTATGATTGAAGTGATCAGTTGGTGTCTTCCCACCCGTAATAAAAGAAGGTGGGTCAGATGATAGTCGAGTTATGAATTGATGGATGATCCTGCTATTGAACTGAAGGGGAAAAGGTGAGTATGGAGAGTGTACCTAGTTTTTAATTGGGCGTGGAACCAAAATCATTACATTATATCCATTTTTAATAATTTTTTCAATCCCTACACCCACGTGGTCACATGTCCCTACTTCTATGTGTTGGTTGAGCACATTCCAATTCTTCTTAAGAAGAAAATTCCTCCATACATACTCATTTAGTTTGGAGTGTATATATAATTTTGTTTCTCTTCCATGTCCATTTTTTAGGGAGGATTTTCCCCATGTGGTTTTTCCTCTTTCCTTAGTTCATATGGATCAATAATGTAAAGGGTGACCATAAGCGTTGTTGCTTGGGCCCTCAATAATTGATCACAACCATTTTAGATTAAGGGGGGTGTTGGAACATATTTCCCATCTAGACCTTGGTTAATAATATTTGCAGAAGGTTCTAAGTGTTTAGTGTAAGTTGTTCCGTGTGAAAATGATTCTAGTACCTAGTCTAGTGTCTTAGCCCAAGAATTTGTCCACATTGGACCCACTTAGAGTAGTATTTATGCCATAAAATATTGTTTTTCTACTTACCCACTCTTTTCCTTGTTATATGGAGTCAATGTGCCCTTCTTTGCTTCATTTATGTGGTATTTATTGCATTTCCCTGTTTTAAGGAGATTGGGTACGCCTTCTTGAGGATTTGGTCAATTTTCTCAGTAATGGTCCAAAACAAGCCACTGAACCACTTCTAGCGGCCTTGTGATGGTTCCTTTCACATTTGTTGACTATCCTAAGCACTTAATGGTCCATCTAGGTTCATTTAGCCTCATTATAGAACTACTTGGAGTTACACTTGGCACATTGTGATAGACCGGGGGAATTAATCAAGATAAGCCAACATTAATGTGAGCTACTCAACACACCACTAAGCCTCTCAGTTTTGCCTCTTGAGAACATCTATATATTGTACTGATGTAAATGAATAATATCAAAGTGGAAAACTTCCAACTGGAGTGATTTTCCTCTAGTGTTCTATCCAATATTTCTTCTATATTATTGTTATCTATTTGTGAAAATAATTCTAAGTGAGATTGTTTTTTCTATCTAGATCTAGGTTGGAATGTCACATGACACAAAACGATGTTGAAAATATTACACTATGGTTGAAGGTATTTTTGGAAATGTGTGGAGGTGTCACACAAGAAAAGACATGAAACCACATAGCTCTTCTAACAAACACCAAGATCAAGTGAACCCCTCAACACATGCATTTAAAACTAAAAATAAAGGTCACAAATTTTAGATGATTCCTTCCTTAGGATCCTCTATGTAGGGCTCTTTCTATTAGTCTTCCTCATCATGTAGGACAAAGTTTGTTTTGGGAACATGGCCAACATCCTCCATCTACACAAACAATCTCTCTAACTTTGCATAAATTTCCTAAGATTGTGGGTGTGATTTGTCTTTTAATTTAAAAGAATTATCCTAGTTATTGACCTCAATCCAACGCCATCCTGACCTATTTGTTACCTACATGTTTTTCATTAATTTTATCACCTTTTTTTTGAGATACAAATTACCATATGGCGAGTAGATGTTTGATAGTAGTAGATAATCACAATAATTTGTAGGATCCAACTCAAAAAGATTTTCAACTACGTCATCAGCTAGATCTATGTTTGAATGGATTATACAAGATCCAAGCAATGATTCCCATATCGTAGAATTATGTTATATATACATTTTGTTAATAAACACTTGCACCTCACTTAGGTGTCCAGACCTACCAAGACGATTAATTATGAAACAATAGTGTTATATTGCTAATGTTATTGCATAAGCTTTTCTTATTTGATCGAAGTATTGTAAGCCATGATCAACTAGGCCTACATGCTCCATCTACACAAACAATCTCTCTAACTCTGCATAAATTTTTTAATATTGTGGGTGTGATTTGTCTTTTACTTTAAAACAACTATCCTAGTTATTGACCTCAATCCAACTCCATCCGGACCTATTTGTTACCTACGTTTTTTTCATTAATTTTATCACTTTTCTTTTGAGATACAACTTACCATATGGTGAGTAGATGTTTGATAGTAGTAGATGATCATAATAATTTGTAGGATCCAACTCAAAAATATGTTCTGCTACGTCATCAACTAGATCTATGTTTGAATGGATTCTACAAGAGCCAAGCAGTGATTCCCATATTGTAAAATTATGTTCTATATGCATTTTGTTAATAAACACTTGCACCTCACTTAGGTGTCCAGACCTACCAAGAAGATTAATTATGAAACAATAGTGTTATATTGCTAATGTTATGGCATAATCTTGCCTCATTTGATCGAATTATTGTAATCCATGATCAACTAGGCCTACATGGAAGCATGCATAAAACATACCAAGGAAGGTAATAAGGTTTGGTTGTGTTCCAATGTGCTACATATTGTCAAACAATTGGACAACGTCCTTATCAAACCTGTACATGGCATATCCAACAATTGGAACACCTCCTTACCAAACCCGTACATGGCATATCCAACAATTGGAACACCTCCTTACCAAACCCATACATGGCATATCCAACAATCAGACTGTCATGCCACTAATAAAATTGAAGCAACAAAGAAAATAATTGAAGACACAATAAATTAACATCATTTTGATGGAAATAAATATGTTTATAAAAAGGTTGGCATTTACTTGTTAACATAAGTGAGAAAGAAACTGATAAAAGAATAGTGTCTAATGAACAAAGAATGGATAGTTTCATTTGTAGTGAAGTTGTCAAAACCCCAATCTTGACAACATTTCTGATGAAGTAAGTGAGAATAATTTTGAGCCAATTGTCACATGACAAGGAAAATAATCAAGAGATGGACTTATAAGTTTTATATTCTCAGGAACTCCTAGAAAACAATTAAAAGGTTATCATAATTTTTTCTCACGAGGATATATTGTGTTACAACTGATTTTACCACACATGGTGAATCACACTTTCATGGCCTTACCTGTCCCTTTGCAGACTTTTTAGAGTCCATGGACCATTTTTGTACCTTTGATGTTTCCAAGATCATCCCTAAAAACATGCAATAATTTC
Source organism: Pseudotsuga menziesii (assembly GCA_001517045.1). Taxonomy (NCBI): domain Eukaryota; kingdom Viridiplantae; phylum Streptophyta; class Pinopsida; order Pinales; family Pinaceae; genus Pseudotsuga; species Pseudotsuga menziesii. Next base: position 110,738 of record LPNX010963461.1, on the reverse strand, counting down.
CATACGCGACTTTTAATCCCTTTCTCATGTATATACATGGATTTGACCCTTAAACTCGCGTACATCGGGATGTGTGTAAAAGGCCAAATAGTTTTGGAGTTTTCCTTGATGTGGATCCGAGTCACTTGTCTCTTGGCCTTTTATATGCCTTGAGATCGCTCGGATTTGACCTTCCATTACCCCATTGAAGAGCTATATAAGGAACCCTTTGGATACATTGAAGGGAGCGGAATTGAAGAGCAAGAAAACTATAGTCCATTGTTGCCAGAGCTTATACTTGAGTCTGCATCCCTTTGTTCGTTGGAGCACTTTGTGTTCTTCCCAAGACTTTCTTTTGCTTGTGAGCTTGCTATCAAGAGATGGAGGATTGAAGTGGTGGAGGCCCTAGTGGGGTACTCGGTTTCTCCGATTCACAGATGTGCTGACAAAGGTTGTCACTATTGTAATCTCTATTTTATATCAATAAAAATATCTTTTCTTGTCCAATAATGTGTATTTAAATGAGTATTTGATCCATGGATGCTTTTAAATGCTTATATGTTATTGATTATATATTCTAGAGTAGGTCTAACACAATTATATATAACATGCTTGTCTTGTTTACTGAATGTTGAGGAAGAAAATTGCTAATACAAGCGATAGTGGAAAAGCTCAACGGGGATCTACATCAACCGTCTAGAATAGGTACGAATCGAGATCCTTTAGTGTTAGATGTTTGGTTTCTCTTGCATATAGGAAAGGATTGATTTCTGGAGTTAATCTGTCTGTTGTGGTACCCCAAGCCATAGGAATTTCTCTCCGTAATAGAATTGGTGACTCTGCTGGGGACATTATTTGTTTTTCTTTGGGGTTTGGGAGCACAATGTGCTTGATATTCTTGACTTGCTCTTTGCTTCTCCTTGTTTCTATGTTGCATTTTATAGTATGTTCATCCATTGACACTCCCCTTTATTGGTTTGACCCTTGGCCTACTTTTTACCACTGTCTTCTCTGTATACACAGGTTTTTGGCCAAAAGTCACATACATACGTGGATTTTTGGCCAAAAGTTGTGTATATAGGTAGGTTTTTGGCCAAAATCTACGTATACATGCAGCTTTTTGTCCAAAAGTCGCGTATATACGCAGCTGTTCTTTAAATAGTCACGTACATCCTCCCTTTTGGTGATTTTGATGTTGTGGGAAGTTGTTGGGTGGGTTGTGAGTGCGGTTGGGTCTTCCTTGGGTCTGATGTTGTCTGTTGGATGCTTCTTTTGTGACCAGAGACCTCTTTTTCATTGATTTTTCTTTGAAAGTAATTTTAGTCATTTATCCTTTTTGTTTTTCCATTAGTGCATTACTCTTTTTTGTCTCGGTGTCTTGCTGGGCTTGTGTTTTATACTTTCTATAGAGACTGAGAGTTTTAGCTGACTTTTATTGCATTTTTCATTCTTTTATATTGAAAAATACAAGGTAGTTGCATTTTTTGCATATGGATTTGAGGAGGTACTTGCATTGGATTGCTTGGATGAGAGTTTTATTTAGGCTTTCATATCAGAAGGATTGCATTGGCATTCAGAAAGGAATATATATTTATGCATCTCATGTAATGGCATACCCTATTTTTCATTTGACAAAGATTGCACTTAACATTGTTTGTTATGGTGTGCACTTTTATTTCACTATTGAGTCTTCATATCATTAGTTGCACAACCATTTCCCTTTGAGTAATTACAGCCAATTAAAATCAACTCTTAATTAAAATGGATTACACTATTTTCTTTTATAGGTTACACCAATAAGACTAGGTTTTAGTGTCTTGGAATAGTTCATTGTGAGTATATTCTTCAAGACCACTAAACAAAAACATGTATGTGTCTGTCCAGGTGAGAGTGTGAAATTCCTTGGTATAATTAGTGTTTCTCAGGATCCTCCTCTTACAAGGGAGTTAAGCACGAGGCAGCGTGAGCGGTTATTGATTGGGATGACCCCTAGTCATAACTGAGTAGCACCAGAGATATTTCTAGGATTGTATTCATATCTGGGGGCTCTTTCAAGAGTTTTGGGCTTTTATACCCTGCCCATATGGTCAATCCAACCTACGATTGTCCGCATGAGCATTGGTTATATTGAGGTGACCTTAGTTTCCTTACCTAGGTATCACAGGGGGTACTTGCAGAGGTTATTCTATGAGTGTCCTGGCTAGGTAGAGGTCAGACAACACAGTCACTTTATGCGTTGAAGCTAAGGGCCACTATAATTGGTTGCGTACCTCTGCTTGTAGTGTATGGGAGTTTCGAGCCTCTCCTAGGTGAGACATAGCTGCTGCATTCAGGAGATCACATATCCTCCCCTTGGTTTGCTTGTATTTTGGCTATAGATTTTCTTAGGAGTGTGCTCTTTGTGCATTAGTTGGCATTTGGGATCGTGGTTACTTGAGGATATTTATGCTCTATTGAGTTTGGGTCCTTTTATTTTCGGCATGTCTAGTATCCTATCACCCATCCTTGGTCCTAGTACGAACTTTGGTGTTAGACTTGGGGGCATCACAGGCCCTTACCGTGCTCATAGATTTGGGAATGGTCATATTCTATTTTTGACTCCATTTGTGGAGGATTTTTATTCCCTTCGCTCGGTATTTACATCGGTGGTCACCCTCATGGGGGTGGTAGTGGATGCGTGAATGTTGGGTCTACACCTTACTTTTCTTTTTATGTCCCATCGTTCACCGCATTGTTTCCTTTGGGAGTAGTTGTCATGATCATTCATCCCTATATCCTATAGTTTGGATTGTTTATTTGACTATTTTGGTTTGTTTTGGAATAATATGGTTGTCATGTAGGGTCTAGTTTTTGTACACTCTCTCCGAGGTTTTGACCCGTTCGTTCCTATCACAGGTATTATGTCTGAATTGGCATATAGGTTAGGATATCACACCCGCTTGCACTTATGCATTGCCTTATGACCATTCCATCTTAACCTTAGGTACAAACCCATTCCATGGTATCATGGAACCTTCATGCTGCTGTTAGAAGTGATATTATGTGAATGGTAGAGCTTTCCTATACATGGGTATCCTAGTTAGCTCCCTTTTACATTTGGTACCCATGTTGTGAGTCCTCTCTTAGGTCCAGGAGTCCCTTTTAGTCCCACCATGTCCTTGAGCAAGAGCCTCATACTCCTCTTGAAATTTATGCTGGCATTTCCTCGGGACTCTCTTGTATATGACAAGCTATAATTGCATTATCATGAGTTTTGCATGCCTCATTGAGCCTTATACCGGCTTCCCTAAATTTGAGTATCAGCCATATAGCACGAGCTTTTCTCATGTCTAGCCACGCAGAGCCATTTTGTATATCCTTTGTACCTTGATTGGGCCTATTTTAACCGGGAGGGGACTTTCCCTTGAGTGTCGCTATCCTACACATGTATCCTTGCATTGAGCATAGGTATGTTCCGCTACTTGGAACTAGTTTTTTTGTCCCTTGACACTCGTCTTCTCCTAGTCTGTAACTATAAATCACTTTTATTCTTTTTCAAGCTTTTCAAAATATTTGAAAAAGTCCAAAAAAATGAAAAAACCAAAAAGCTGGATAAGAAAAGATGTTATCTTTAGCAGCAGTCGAGTTGTGTCGCCTTCGAACAAAGCACTGCATATCACATCCATTGGTTGGGTTAATAGTTTGACTTTAGGAGCTATACTCGTTTCTCTGAGTTTATCTCCACCGGCTGGTTAAGCTTCCAGTCCCTATGGAGCCTCTGTCGATGCCTCCTGTGTCGTAGAGATGTCCCAGTTTTGTATATCGAGTTTATGCTGCCTACGTTTAGTCACCATTTTCCTTTATGCTCTTGTTCGAAGGAAGTTGAAACCTGAGTCGTCCATTCCTCAGTTATCTTGACTTTGCATGTTAGCCATTCCCGGTATGGTTACTGGTTCATGCACATTATGATCAAGTCCTTCCGCATTATACAGCTTTGCTGAGTACCTCGTGTTGGATGATGGGGGATGCCTCAATGCCCTCCTTCTAGTGGATTTCATCCCATCGACTTCATATCATTTATTCTGGGATAGGAATCTAGAGTAATTTTTGAGTGCCTTGAGACTTGCAGTCATCAGTGGAAGGTTCTCTCGCCATCGACAGTTTTTGGGAATACATCAATGTCCCTTGATCGATGGATTCTCTCAAGTGTTCATCCTCAACACATTGATTCACACTTGTTAGTTTGCACTCTAGTACCTTGATTCCCATTTTCATTATTAGTGGGTGATCTTGCGTTTGTTAACGATATACATCAATGACCGGTAATCAGATGATGGAGTACTATGTTTGACCTCTACACGTCTATTCACATAGTAGGACATGTACTTGTAGCGGTTTGTGTAGAAGACCTTCCAGACTAGTGGCATCTCATATATGCTACCTCCTTGATCGTGCCAGTGTTCATGAGATTTCAGCTCTCATGACTTGATTCCAGTATATGTCAGATATTTCCAGCCACTATGGAGATCTTGATCCAGTATATATCTTTAGCCTTCATGGATATTATGATCATGTGTATATCTTCATCATGGAGATTATGATCTATCTATATTGTACATGGCGATGACCACACATGTCATATTTGGTATCATGCCTATTCATGGCTATTGTACTCTTATGTATCCGGGATTGCTACATCTACTTGCAGTTATGTGTAGAGTTTTGATCATTGTATTGTATTGATTGGATGGCTAGTTCTTCCACTGGGTTCTTCATCACTCCACTTCTGAAATGGACTTATAATGTATTTCGGCCATCGTATGACCCCTCTAACCTCACACATTAGGGGGCATCTTGTTGTAATCTCACAGATCACATAAGGTTACCAATAATACATAAAATGTACAGAAATATACACAGAGACAAGAGACAAGAACAGATAGGATGAACAGATTATATTATTCTCAATAGATCATACAAAGCCAAGAACTGAACTACATTCTTGGGTGGCTCAACAGCCTAATATATACAGGTTACAAACAGTTACAATCATAACTACCTGTCGGTTCACCGAACCGACACGACTATTAGTTAACAGACTAACTACTGTGTTTACTCAGCCGACCGACGTAGTCGGTCTCTCGACTTAGTCGGCTGATCGACTAAGTCGGTCTTCGTTCAAGTCGACTTATGTCGACTTGCTCCTTCTACATCTCCCCCACAAACAAAACATTTCTTCGTCCCGAAGAAAGAGGGAGGTAAGAAAAATAGATTAGAAGTACAAAAATAGATTGCAAAGGGATACTGCTACTGAGGTGGGCTGTGCAGACGAATAGTGGGTCTCTTCTGCACGCAGACTTTGACTATTGCTGGTGCTGTGATGGCAAGCTGATGTTGAAAGTCTGTCCATGTCTGCAAAGCTTTCTGAATGTCGATGGTCAGAGTAGTAAGATTTGAGAGTACCGGCATCTTCTCTGCCATGGGCATTTCTGCAATATTTTCCATATTGGGGCCCATCAGCTGATTGTGTTCTTCCGCAGTCTCAAGGAGTCTCTTCATCTGCGGACAGATGTTGTCGACTTTCTCCAAGTTGGGAAGGGCTTGCTGAACCCACTGGTGTGCCTCACGTTCCAACTGCTGGAGCTTAGTGTTTTCCATCACGATTTGTTCCTCGATTGTCTGCCTCAGTTCTGTCTCAGTCGACTTCCGTCTTTCCAAGGCCTGAATGCCTTGTCTGGTCTGCCGCGTCTGAGTATAGACCTGACCATAGTGAGTAGGCCAATCTTGGAGTACTTCCTCAGTTACAATGGATTCCTCCATGTGGTCTTGTAGAAGTTTGTGAGCCTCCGAGAATGCTGTGTGCTGAGTCAGGAGCAGTCGGGCAGTTTCTTCTTTTTTCCCGGCCTTAGTCTCTTGGAGGTGGGTCTGTATGGTCGACACCAAACCTTCAAACAACTGATATGCTCGTTCCAGCGGTCGGTCGGTAGCAGCTTCGACAGGTCCTGGGGTAACAGTCTATACAAGAGACCTGCATTTGTCGAGGAACTCGACTTCTTCTGTCTCCTTATCCTTGAGCTGTTTCCTTAGTCGGGTCGTCCTCCTCTTCGACTCTTTGGCTAGGGTGTTGAGTAGCTGGCCAACCTCTGAGTCGGTCAACGAGCTTACATCCTGTAAGCTAATCCTTAGCTGAGCGGGTCTAGGAAGAGGGTCTGTGGTCTCCTTTGCTTGCTCCGTGGGTTTGTCGTGAAGACCTGCAGAAGTGGAGGGTGGATCAGAGGTCGAAGGGGTTTGTGTCGGAGGGGGTGGTTCAGTGGTCGGGGGGTTTTGTGTTTGGGGAGGGGGGATGTCCACCTCCGGCTGTGATGATGATGGTGGTCTCGGCTGTGAATCAGGCGGTGGTGGGGGTGGTGGAGATGATGGTTGTGAAGGTGGGGAGGGATGGTGTCCTGAGCCTGGTGGTGATGGAGGATGGTGTTGGGGACTGTTGTCGGAAGATATAACATCTTCTTCCGGTGGGAGCTGGTAGTCGGTGAAGGTCTGTTCATGACCTACGATGTCACCACCGTCATGGACCCTTGTAAACACTGTTTTTTGGTGTGCGTAGGTCTTTTCGCTGGCTTTTAGAGGAGTTGTTGTCTTGATTGTCTGCGCTGATTTGAACAGGGCAGGCAGTGTTGCAAAGAAGGCTCTAAGCTCCTGGTCCGAGCTTGCCCTGGCTCTGAGTGCTTCAGGGATAACTCTTGCAAAGTCTTCGGGGGAAACGTTGGCCTGCTGCACTGGTGCTTGCTCCTCGACTATTTTAGTCGGAGATGGACGGGGAGGAGTCGTTACCAGGTCGACCACATCTTCGGACAATGGTGTTGTTTTGGCCTTATTTGGCTGACCTTCTGGTGCACCTGCGTCAACAAAACGTTGAAACTGGGTTTCAACAGTTACCTTGTTTGCTCGGGCATCCTCGACAATATCTAGTGCTGAGGCTTCCAGTTCGTCTTCGTCGTCGGTGGAGTCAGCAAGGACAAGCTTACGCTTACCTTTGCCCTGCTGACATTTTTGTAGTTTGATGTTCCTTCTGGCAGTGGCTATCTCCTTCGCCAGTTTCTTGAGAATGCTCCGAGACACAGCATATTCAGGGTTGTCTTGCTCGACTTCTCCTGTCGGGGTATGAGCGGGGTCGACCGTCTGAGTAGCTGGGGGAGCTGTTTGTTGTACTGGTTGTTGTGCTGGTGGTGGTGTCTGGTGTTGCTCAGTCGGAGGGTCCACTACTGGTGCAGTCGGATGTTTTACTATTAAGTGCACCCGGCTAGGAGTGCCAGTTGGAGTGTCCTGCGTCACAAAAGTGCTGATATATAGGTGCAGCTCGTAATCTTCCTCCTTCTCCTGGTCGGTCAGAGGTTCGACTATAGAGAATTCGACCTGTTTTGCAGCCTCCGGGATTTGAATTTTGGTTTTTGTCTGCCTAGACAAACTCCCGAAAGATCTGCTCGACTGTGGGATAGTAGTCGAGGTCCCTGGCATTGGAATCCTGAGTGTTTGACGACCATACGGATGTATGGTCTAGCTCCAGCTGGATGTGTGAGTTGGCTGGGAGGTGTCGTCGGATGTTCTGGGGAACCCTCCACCTTGTCGTGCGCAGCTTAAGCTGCTGGAACCAGTTTTCCAGAAATACCTTACCTTGGTTGAGTTCATGCACAGTTCCTTTTTGGGAAAAGGGTTTGAACCTGTGCATCTCAAACCTAGTCGGCTCTCGGAAGACAGGACTGCCTTCCGGACAGATATAATACATAGCAATCCAAATAATTAAGGAGGGGAATTTGATAATACCTCCTGTTTCCTGACAGCGCTCGCATATGGTTTTAACCAAGTCTGCGAGGTAGTCTGCCCATCGAAAAATGCGGCCGTTGGTTGTAATTTGGTCGATGGCGTCCAGCATTTCCAGCTTGAGGTCACTGCTGCGACCAGCCAAAGTGAGAGTAATGGCGATGATTTTCGCCACAATCTGTGGTGTCCGTGCCTCGATCTGACTGATCATCAGACCCTTGGAGTTCTTGCCCGACGTCGAACCTGTAAAGTGTTTGACTAGCCCTTCCTTGATCCCAATGGGGACCGGGTCACCCTGGTTTGATAGACCAGTAAGTCAGGAGATAACATCTCCATTGATGTCGACTGGTCGGTCAAAGTAAAATCTGCCGTTGTGGTAACGACTGATGATGAATTTGACCGCGGCTTCCTTTGTACTAGTGAAGCTGGCCATGAGAGGTGCGTTTGCATAGGCATATATGGTGCTACGCCTAACTTTCTCAGCCTCCTGGGTCATCCGTCGGTCTTCAAACGCCCATTCTTGAATATTTGTCCATAGATTTTGGAACAGACCCTCCTGGACTTTGGCGTTTTGGATTCGCTTTAGTCGCTGGAGTAAGGGTGATTCTGCTGCCTGAAGTTCTTGAGCCTTAGCCGAAGCTCTGGTGTGTTTGGGTGCCATGGTTTCGGACTGAACAGACTGGTCGGAATTCTTACAAGGTTCACAAATTTCAGTCGACTGGGAGTTCGAATGCTCAGTGGGTGCGTGGTGTGGTAAATGAACTGTGGGGTGTCCATTATTTATAGGCGCGGGTGGGGTGGAGTGTCGAACTGGGTGAATTAATGGTGGACTTGACAGGCCAACTGCAACACTCGAGTGCCATTTCATGAATCTGGGGCGGGGCTCGAGGCCATTAATGCGGGGTGGGACGCTCCAGGTCGGCGGTCGGTGTCGGTGGTGAGGACGGTCGACATGGTCGGTCGATGAAGATGGTCGATGGAAATGAAGTCGGTTGTCGAATGGGTGAGTGGCTGTCATGATGGTGGTTTCTGAGTGTACGGTTTTTGATTTTTGGTATTTTGTATCTTTTTATAGGTTTTTGGGGTCAGTTAAGACCGTTATATGATTTTTTTTTATTTTTTTTTTCAATTTTTGTATCGTTTAAGTCGGGCTCCATTAACAAGCTTCCGAAATACCAGGCCCTGCAATGTTTTTAGTCGGACCGACCCATTGGGATGTATTTGTTCGACAACATAAGGTCCCATCCATTCTGTGTGAAGTTTCTTAGGCTTGCCTTTGACTCGACTGTTATACAGTAGGGCAAGGTCACCAACTGACAGATTTTTGTTTCTGATATTACGGTCGTGCCAAGCTTTCTGCTGTTGTTTTTGTATTTCTTGGTGCTGGATGGCCATAAGTCTATGTTCTTCCAATTTATTAAGTTGAAGTAGCCGATCTTTCCTGGCCTGTTCGACGTCGACATGTAGTATCTGTGCAATGATAGGTGCCTGTTTTCTGAAGTGCAGAGGTACGACTGCTTCTTGTCCATATACCAGTCGAAATGGGGTTTGATCAGTCGACCGTTTGTAGGCTGTCCTGTATGCCCATAGAACTGCAGGAATCTTCTCATCCCAGTCATCTTTGTCAGCACTGCATATTTTAGTCAGTCCCTTTGTCAGTGTTTTATTGAAAGCTTCAATTGCACCATTCGACTGAGGGTGGTATGCTGTACTACGTCGGTGGTCGATGTGAAATTTGTCGGTTAGATTTTTGATAGTTTTGTTAACAAAGTGTGATCCTTGGTCGCTGATCAGAGTGAGTGGACATCCAAATCGAGTAATAATATTTTCATAAATGAACTTAGCAGCTACTTCACTTGAATAGGTCTCGACAGGTTCTGCTTCTGCCCATTTAGTAACATATTCGACTGCAGTGATAATATACCTTCCACCTGATCATCGGGCTGGTACAGGGAATGGTCCTATGAAGTCTATAGCCCAGATTTCAAATGTAAGACTAGGGTTTACAGAGATCAAGGGAATTTCTGTACTCGGCAGTGGTCGACCAAGTCGTTGGCATCTGTCACATCGACTAACAAAGGTTTTACAATCCTTATGAAGTGTCGGCCACCATAATCCAGACTGTTGAATTTTCTTAGCAGTTGTGTCGGCCTAAAAGTGTCCTCCTGCTGGTCCGTAGTGTGCTTCGTGCATGATTTGCTCTCGTTCATGGGCAAGTACACATCTTCGAAGAACATCGTCTAACCCCATTTTGTATAGAAATCCGTTGATGAGGCTGTAGGGGGCAGCCTTCATAGCTAGGATTTGCTTCTTTTTAGTGTTCAGACCTTCTGGTGCCTGACCTGTTTCTAGGAACTGAGCAATTTCCTCCAGTTCTTCTGGTACTGCTTCTATACGAAATAGATGTGCATCTGGTAGGTCGTTGTCGATTCCAATCGGTTCCTCTCCTGTGTCGATTCGGGATAGGTGGTCGGGTCCGACATTTAACTTCCCTGGTCGGACAACTACTTCAAATTCAAATTCTTGGAACAGTAAGAGCCATCGACAGATTCTACCATGGTGCAGGGGTTTGTTTACCAGGTATTTCAAAGCTTGATGGTCGGTGTAAAATATGAAGGGGTTAGCTAATAGGTAGTGTCGATATTTCTGAAGTGCAAAGACCATTCCTAGGGCTTCTCGTTCGGTGGTCAAGTAGTTCCTTTCAGCCTTATTTAGTTTCCGACTGCTGTAAACTATAGGGTAGTCCATTCCATTGTCTCCTGGTTGAGTCAGGATAGCTCCAATTGCTATTCCTGATGCATCGATATGCACATGGAATTTGATCGACCAATTTGGAAATCTGAGTATGGGGGCTTCGGCCAGTTTTCTCTTCAGTTTGTCGAAGGAGATTTGGCATTCCTCTGTCCATTTAAACTCTATATCATCCTTGAGTAGTTCTTCTAAGGGGTAGGTCATGTCTGAGTAATGTCGGATAAACTTCCTATAGTACCCTGTATGTCCTAATAACACCCGAACCTGTTTAGGGTTTATTGGAGGCTTCAAGTCAAGGATAATTTTAATTTTGGAAAAGTCAACCTTAATACCATCTTTACAAACAAAATGTCCTAGTAGTATCCCTATGGGGGTCATAAAGATGCATTTCTTGATGTTGAGGGAAAGTTGAATCTGCCGACATCTTTCCAACATGAGTCGGAGCCATGTGCAGTGATCTTTTAAGGTGGAATATATGGTCCAGTCGTCGAAGTAGACTGCCATAGTTTTATAGATGTACTCTTGGAAAGTTTTTACAACTATTCTGGAAAAGACTGCAGGTGCATTCTTTAGTCCAAAAGGCATAACCCTATAAGCGAAAGAGCCAAATTCACAAACAAATGTGGTTTTCTTCTGATCTTCCTTTGCTATAGGTACTTGATTGTACCCTGAAAATCCATCTGTGAATGAGTAGCATTCATGGCCTGCCACTTCATTCAATATTTCATCAGCATAAGGTGTGGGACAGGGATCTGTCAGTGTGACTTTATTCAGTTCCCTAAAGTCAACACAGATTCTAAGTCTGGTCGGGTCGTGTTTCTTAGGCTGGACGACCATGGGACTTTCCCATTCCAACTGGTCGATGGGGTAGATGATACCTGCAGCTAACATGTTGTTTATCTCCTTTTTAACTATTTCCTTATATTTATGAACTAGTTTATAAGGCCTTTTCTTTACAGGTCGGACATCAGGTTTAGTGTCGATTTTCATCTCTCCCATTTCTTGGACTAACCCTTTCAAATCTTTATAGTCTCTTGCAAAGACGTCTTGGAATTCTTTAAGTAAGGTTACTATTTCAGCGGTTTGTTGCTCATTCCAATAATCACCAATCTTAGCTAATTTTGGTCGGTCGTCATTTGAAATGTCGACCTCCTTGGTTTTTACTTTGGCATCTAACCATTATGGGGCTTTATCTTCATTTATCGGTCGAATTCCTTCTTGAAACTGTGAAAATGTAGCAGGGAAGTCGGCTGCAGTCATTCGGTCGAGGTCAAGTTTTTCGGTAGTCGCGACCCTAAGCACACAGTGGATCGGTTTTGTTGTTTCAGCATGGTTGGATTTCCATCTGAAGCTTTTACCTTCGGTATGTTCATTCTCCAATTTTAATTGGGTCGACTCGACTTTTGATCCTATGTGAAGACTATTACAGTGCTTGACCTGTCGAGGGTCTTTGTTAGGGAATGTTTCAGTCGGTTGAATGAACTGTTTAATTTGTTGTGCTGGCTCGACTAATTGTTGATCTTCAGGGACAAAGTTGAACGTTTGGATGAAATTTGCTTTGAGGTCATTCTAGAAAAAGGTTTCACCTTTTGCTTCCTCCATTTTATACCATTTGCTAGGTAAGTCGTCTAGGGTTGAGGGAAACAAGTGTGTCCAGGCTCTCTCATCCTTATGTCCTAGGCTTCTCCATTCTTTTTCACAAGTTTGGATGTGTTCTTGTGGGTTCTGGCCTTGAGTAAAGATGGGGATCTGTGCTTGTGAGGTGAGCTTCTTGCCACCAAACCTTTCAACAAAATAAGTTGCAGCACTAGTCCAGGTCTGAAGTTTTGTCTGATGGGTATCCCACCATCTAGCGGCTTGACCGGTGAAGGTTTCTACTAAGCTCTGTAGTCGGCCATGTTCTCCAATGTTCTTAGACACTTGTTCAACATGCATGAATGGGGATTCCCTCTCCTTATACCTTGTTTGTGTCCTGGTTGTTTCGTTTGTCGGTTGTAAGGTAGGGTGTTCTCTTATTTTTCTCTCAAAAATCTTGGGGATAATTGAGACTAGAAAGCACTGTTGGGTGGGTTTTTTCTGTACTTTTTGGATAGTCCAGCACCCTCTTGCTTGTGTTTCATAGTTTTCCATTTCCCAGTCATAGAGTTCAGCATCTGAATTGTAACCAACTGAGTCGGGGTTACCTAAGTAAAGCTCCCCTTGTGCGTTTGGTTCTGTGTAGTCAGTATTGTTTTGGATCTGATAAAGTTGTCGGATATCGACTTCCTCATCAATTGGTTCAACCCAGGGTTGGCCTTGGGAGGGGTTAATAGGTACTATGACCTTTTGACCATTTCCTTTAAGTTTAATACGTTCTTTATCTAGAGAGATAGAGGCTTTCATCTTTCTACCCCAAGGTCGACCTACAAGGGCTGGGAAGGAGCTAGATCCTTCCTTTGGGTCAATAATTTTGAAATCAACCTTAGTCGATATGCCTTTAATGGTTGTGTCTACATTTTTCCAAACCCCAATGGGTTCAATAAGGCCCTGATCGGCTAGTTTCAGATAAATACCTGACTCATAGAGTCGAGGTCATCCCATCCTTTCCCAGGTATCCCGGGTCATTATATTTACCTGAGACCCAAAATCAAGCACCACTTGTCGGACATGGAAACCTTCAATTTCTAGGTCGACAAGAGGATCGACATCGTTTTTGTCTTTTTGATTTAAACTACAGATGTTCTTAGTTTGTTTCTCAGGGTTAGTGTTTTTTATTTGATGCATAAATCAATGAACTGACCGACATATTTCTCTGTTTGAATAAGATGGGTTAAGTGCTGGGTCAAGTCGTGTCGACTGTGACTACTGTCTTCATGCTGTGAAAGGTTTGTAAATATGTGTGTGGCTTCTTGATATGTGTGTTGTGCTTTGCAAGGGTCAGGGTATGTATTTTTATGTGTGATCTTACTAATCTGGGGATTATCAGGCCCAGTTTTAGTGCCTTGTCGAGTGACGATGTGCAAATTCTTAGTAGTTATGACATCATTCTTCTGGACACAATACAAGACATTAACATTCTTTTTATTACTAATTTTTTCCAACATTGCAGGGCAATCCTCCAAGGAGTGATCTCCTACCCCACAATGTGTACAAAATTTCAGATCAGTCCTGTCCTTGTATGGACAGTCTGCGCATCTGTGCCCTTCTTTGTAACAAATAAAGCATTGGGTAGGTCAACGACTTCGTATTTCTCGACTCCCAACGAATCGACCTGTTCTTCCAAACCCTGGTCGTCGATTGTCATTTCGACGGTCGTAGCGTCGGCCATCATTTCGTTGCCCATTCTGGTTATTAGTATTGTTCTGCTCTGTGTTCTGTGCTACAGCATTAGTTTGGTAGATGGCTTGGTAGTTTTGTCTATTTTTGAGGTTAAGATGGCAGTCGGCCGTGTTGTGATTGGCAGTTTTGCATATAGCACACCAGGAAGCTTTTCCATTCTTCATATTGTAAGGACAGTCGGCGGTGGAATGGTCTCCTCGTTCCTGGCAGATGTCACAAAACGCCTTTGTCTGTACAAAACGGACATCTTGTCGGCTGAATTGTTGTCGACAGTTATATTTTGTATGTCCGGCTGTTGAACAGCTAGTACACCAGATGTCTTGGTTCTTAAGTGTGAGCTCCTTCAAGGACTTCTGCATATTCTCCAGCTGTTCTTCCAAGCGGTGGTCGGTCGGGCAGGCAGGTATGTCTTCATCCATCTCGACCTGCAAAGCTTTTGTCAACGCATCTTCGTACGACTTGAAGGTCTCCAGACTGATGTGTCGGTGAACTTTCTGTGAAAGTCCTGCAAGGAACCATTGAATGAGTAATTGTTCGTCGATGACATAGTCCAACTGTCTCAATAGATCCTTCCATCTTTTATCGTAATCGCGGACTGTTTCTCCTGGCTTCTGTTGGGTCGTCTTCAGCTTCTTGGCTGCCAGGTGTTTAGCGTCTGGAGTCTTGAAAAAGGATAGGAATTGTGTCTTTATCTCTGATTTTGTTGCTCTAGGTTTCCTTTCGGTAAATGTCATATACCATGTGAGAGCTCTTTTCCGAAGAGCTCCTGCGAACTGGGCTATCTGTCGGTCTTCTTCTGTTACTTTGTTAGCCTCCCATATCGATTCGCAGATGAACCAGTGTCGTCTGGGGTCTTCGTCACCCTCATAAAGGGGAATTTGAGCAGATCCGTGACCCATGTCGGAGTCACTGTCACTACTCTCTGATGATGTCGGAGGTGGAGGTGGAGGTGGAGGTGGTGTTGTAAGGGGTGGGTTTGTTGAGTCAGACGAATCTGTCGGGGTGACGATGGGGTTTTGGTCGACGGAACTTGTGCTTCCGTCGGGTGTCGAATCTTTCTCGTCGAATAGCGGATTGTTGATAATTTGTCTTCTTAATGATCCACTGTCACTTTGTGTGCCCAGGTCTGACTCTTGTGTATCTTCTGAAGTTGTGTGTGGCAGGGGGGGTGCTCCTTCGTGTGTCGGCAGGAGCAAGTGGATACTACGAAAGGAGGGTGCTGTTTGAAAGGTCACCCAGTTTCCTTCGATCGGTCGACGTATGACGAGATGTCGACCCGGGTATGGTTCATCGCCTAGTCGGCTCCAGAGGGTAATGTCACCAGCTCTTAGTCGAAGGTCATCTTCAATAATAGTTTGTATTCTGGTACGCGGACTTACTGTGGAAAGGGTTACTCCTTCATCGGGAACAATTAGTTGGAGAGCTTCTGGTTGCTCTATCCACATTTCATCATCTTCAGGGGACACCTCTTCTTCTTTTCCTTCTCTGCGTCGGTCATGACCCAACTCTAGCGGTACTTCATCATGGTCGGTCTCCCTAGGGTTTTGCTGTAGCTCTGCGGCCCTTTCTCGTCTGGCTTCCCTTTTCTTCTGTCTTTCATCCCTTTCGATTCTCTTAATGTCCAACATACTGTAGTACAATACTAGGCCTTCAGTTCCTCTTCGGTCGATGATGCATTACTGGTGACGACGGCTCTGGTCGACTAGGATCCACTATTCTCTAGGTCCGACACACGAGCATCTACCCCCCCATGGCCTACCCGACGCTTTTTAGAAAGCTCGGATGGTGTCTACTTACTCAGGAAGTATTCCCACTCCCTTTCAGCAATGAATTTTTCCCACTGCTTCTGCTTCTCCGCCCAGTTAGTGTTTGAGGGTGGTTCACGTAATAGAGGTCGAGGTTCAACGATGTGCCCTGCTCCTTTCTCTATTAGAAACTTGAACAGTAAATTCGGTAGGGAACACAAGAATTGATCAGTAAATTCTGTGAAAAATTTCTGTCGAACAGTTTCCACAGAAGTCCTGTCTTCGACTGCTTGTTCCTCACAGAAGTCGTCGGCTATCTTTTCGAACCACTCCGAGAGATTTGTACGTCCTCCTCGGATCAGTTTTTGGAGTAACTTTGCTTTTTTAGTCTTGTCCGGTTTTCTCATCCAAAAGCTGCTTCAGTAGATGTGGCACGGATTCGACAAATTTTTTGTGAGTTTCAGTGAAAAATCTGGCTTTTGCTTCTC
>LPNX010963461.1:68533-94323 GCA_001517045.1 Pseudotsuga menziesii | reverse complement strand
TCAGCCGACCGACGTAGTCGGTCTCTTGACTTAGTCGGCTGATCGACTAAGTCGGTCTTCGTTCAAGTCGACTTATGTCGACTTGCTCCTTCTACATCTACATAAAATATACAGAAATATACACAGAGACAAGAGATATGAACAGATAGGATGAACATATTATATTATTCTCAATAGATCATACAAAGACAAGAACTGAACTACTTTCTTGTGTGGCTCAACAGCCTAATATATACAGGTTACAAACAGTTACAATCATAACTACCTGTCGGTTCACCGAACTGACACGACTATTAGTTAACAGACTAACTACTGTGTTTACTCAGCCGACCGACGTAGTCGGTCTCTCGACTTAGTCGGCTGATCGACTAAGTCGGTCTTCGTTCAAGTCGACTTATGTCGACTTGCTCCTTCTACACATCTGTTACAGCTGATTTTACCATACATGGTGAATCACACTTTTATGGCCTTCCCTGTCCCTCTACAGGCTCTTTAGACCCCATGGACCATTTTTGTACCTTTAATGTTTCCAAGATCATCCCTAAAAACATGCAATAATTTCCATACATGACTTTTAATCCCTTTCTCGCATATATAGGGGATTTGACCCTTAAACCCACGTACATTGGGATGTGTGTAAAAGGCCAAATAGTTTTGGAGTTTTCCTTAATGTGGATCCGAGTCACTTGTCTCTTGGCCTTCTATATTCCTTGAGATCGCTCAGATTTGACCTTCCATTACCCCATTGAAGAGCTATATAAGGAACCCTTTAGATACATTGAAGGGAGAGGAATTGAAGAGTAAGAAAACTGTGGTCCATTGTTGCCGGAGCTTATACTTGAGTCTGCATCCCTTTTTCCCTTGGAGACTTTGTGTTCTTCCCAAGCTTGCTTTTTTCTTGTGAGCTTTCTATCACGAGATGGAGGATTGAAGTGGTGGAAGCCCAAGTGGGGGACTCAGTTTCTCTGATTCGCAGATGTGCCGATAGAGGTTGTCACTATTGTAATCTCTATTTTATATCAATAGAAATATCTTTTCCTTTCCAATAATGTATATTTAAATGAGTATTTGATCCATGGATGCTTTTAAATGCTTATATATTATTGATTATATATGCTAGAGTAGGCCTAACATAATTATATATAGCATGCTTGTCTTGTTTGTTGAATGTTGAGGAAGCAAATTGCTAATACAAGTGATAGTGGAAAAGCTCAACGGGGATCTACATCAACCGTTCGGAATAAGGTACGAATTGAGATCCTTTAGTGTTAGATGTTTGGTTTCTCTTGCATATAGGAAATGATTGATTTTTGGAGTTAATCTGTCTGTTGTGGTACCCAAGCCATAGGAATTTCTCTTCATAACATATTGGATGGTGCAAACATGGTAGTGCCTGAATTGCAAAAAAATATTGAATGTAAAAGTAGTGGAAGAAATAAGAGATATTCATAAATGTCATGCTAAACCCATGGATATAAGTGATACTCATTATTATCACATTTAAACCCCAAAAATAAGTGATATTGCATCTAATATAATCGACACACTAACTTATTAAGAAATTGATTGACTCTAACCACTATGACCCTGGACACATAATGGCAAAGACTCCATAACAATGGTCTTAAACCACTATATTTTGTAAAAAACTATAGTTATGGTCACATAGAATCATAAAATACCCATTAGAATGATCAATGGTGACAAATATTTTTCTACAGTCATGAAAAGTGACCAAAAAACGTATTGGTGAGGGCCAATAAAAGAACGTCACTAGAAGTTTCACCAAAGAAAGAATTAAAAATGTGCCTTTAACAACCATCACCAAAAGTGTCATTGAAAAGGGATTTGGTGACAAACCTTAATGGACCATCTCGAAAGGAACTTACAATGGAAAATTTCTAAGGACCACCATCATATGTGACATTGGTGATGACCCTTAAAGGCTCGTCACAAACATGACCCTCAACAATGATCTTTATTATTGTAGTGTATGGGGATAATCATGTTCCTGGGGGAATTGATGTTTTCCCAAGTCCTTAACTTATGGAAGAGAATATATGCGGGGGACTTAAGGTCCAATGGGACTTAATTCCCAATTATCTTTGAAGAAAAATCCATTCAATAATATGCAACTACCTGTCTTAGCTACGCTAGATCTATGGAATTTGTCAAGGTTAATAAAAAATTAAATTTTGCATAAACCCTTATGGTTGACTAATCCACATAATATCCCTTCAGACATTCCAAAATTTTATGGTAAGACAAGGGAGGAACCATGCACACATATTACCACATATCATTTGTGGTGTGTCTCTAGCTCAATATTGGATGGCAGTCTTAAATTACGTATTTTCCCTTGCACACTAACCAATAGTGCCCCAAAACAGTACCTTGAATTGTTGAGTTCCTCCTAAACAAGCTTCAACACATTAGTGATGGAATTCCTAACACATTTCCAATTACCTATCCATTATGAGACATGAATGGATATTTTTACCTTATTGCGTCAAAACAATTCCACCCATATGTTTTACCACATTCATGAATGGAGGTGAAGGTGTAGGCTTGTAACATATGCCAGACCTGATCAATTGTTAGCAGAATGGTTCACGAAGTCACTATTACCTCCCATTCATGATTTCTCTATGCATGGGGTTGTAACTAAGGAACAAGACATACATTGTTCCAAACAATTGGATATGATATATTCATAGTTAGTTACTCTGTATGACATTATACCACATTCTCCTCAACCGTTAATTGATCCATCTAGACCCACACCCGAACCACATTTTGATGGTGTTGTTTTATTTTTCTCTGTTGTTTCAGTAAACCAAATAAGTGGGTAGCTTAATCAGTGTTCCATTGATGATTCACCCACTTCAATTGTGTCTACTATCAAATAACCCAATGTTCCAACTCAAAACTTTGAGGTGAACATGATACAATCAAAATTTCATAAATCCCAACAATTTAGAGGTAAACAGAAGAAGCAAAATCCAAAAATACTTCTGATGAGTCTAGAAAAAAACAAGGACAAACCCTAATGATGGGGGTAGAAAAAAGTAAAGGAGACATACATTATCGTGCAAGATTTGTGGGGGTGATCATATGACCCATTTCTATCCATGCATTAAGGAATTCAACGAGTTCATTTCCCATAAAGACTCCACCCCACCTCCTCCATGTTAACTTACCCTTTCCCAAATCAACAATATCAACAAATTCTTGTTACAAATCCTCCACATATGCAAGGGGGAAATGGAGGACATCCTCCCAAAGGGGATGGACCATAAAATGTATTTTTAATTTAAGAAACTATCAACCTTAAAAATCAAAACTGTAGTGATGAGAAACCTGAGACCAACTACGCTGAGAGGGACTCAACATTTCCATCCCAGGGAAATGAACCTATTCAAATATATAATCCTATTCTTGACACAGTTGTCTTCCCATACAAAGGGGTACTTCATCGAATAACACATCATCCTAATGCTAGAGCTTGTCACAATTATAATATTGTTGAAAATTTAGCTCAAGCCCCTTGTGCGAGGACAGGTTCATTTATATAAAAAATTTCAGTAAAATTAAGTTTATTAAATGGGATTTGACTGGTCTAAGGCCTACTTCATTATGTCAATATTCTAGACATAATCAATATTTATCGACATAGAATTTTCCAGGATAATTCTAGGTTAATAAGTGATTATTTACCTATATTCTACAGTTAAAATGTATTATAATTTGCATAGTAGGATATTTAATCAAATTATAACTTCACTAAGAATTACAACCGGTATAAGTAGAATAATGAAGAAAAAGAGTGAGAAAAAACATTAGAGGGAGAACTCAATTGTAAGAATATTAATATTCATAGTATTCATCAATATGATTACAATAAATAATACATCTCAATAGAGAAAATCAAATTCCAAGGAGCAAATTCAAATATCTCACATTTAGGTTGGCTTAGATGTTACTAATTCCCCAATCTAGACATGGGTCATAATCCAACTCATAGATAGAGGTTAGGAATTGGATAAATAAATCTCAGTATGCCATGAGTGCCATAAAAATCAGCAATGAGTGTATTTTGGGAGAAACTTATGGAAGGTGTTCAAGGAAAAAGAGTGGCAAGAATGCCCAAATGATCCTAGTGCATCTTCCTAATCCTAATCCATGAGAATAGTAGAACAATGTTGGCTTAAACTCATAAAAGATGGATAAAACAAGAATAAAGAAGGAAGTGCACTTTGGCTCATAAATAAAAGAAAAAATTAGGAATGAGAGTTATATCATGGTCTAATATGGTGAAATAAGGATAAATGTGGTCTCGAACACTAGACTATTCACGATTAACCCAAAATAACATATGGAATATATTCACTAAACACTTAAGAACTTTAATCAAAGATTTGAAACCTATGGTCTTGTTCGAATTATATTCAAACACCCCCCTTTAAGCCAAAATGGTAATTAGCATGAGAATTATTATGAGGGCCCAAGCAAGAAAGGATTATGGTCACCCTTTACATTATTGATCCATATGAACTGAGGAAAGAGGAAAAAACACCTGGGGAAAATCCTTCCAAAAAACATGGACATGAGGTACACCAGAAATAAACTGCTCCAAAATCCAAATAGGTGTGAAATTTATTAGATGTCTAGAGGAACTTCTTCTTGGAAAGAAGAGACTATTGGTCCCATGTCCTAGATCATATTCTTGATCTTTGCATGCTATCCAAAAACAATAGGTAGTTGATCCCATGTTTGGATTATGCACTTGATCTCTGCAAAATCTAAAATAAAATGGTGGTGCTCATTAGTTTTGAACTTCTTGATATTAAGTCCAAATGAGTCTTGAGGTGCTAGAGCCATAAAATTCGAACTAATATGGGTTCTAGGTCCAAAAGAAGTTTTATTGACTCCAAGAAAATGGTGGAATAAGAGTCCCAAGTGTTCCAAGGAAATGGAAAATGAACAAAAATCTCCATCTTCAATATATTTTGAATTAAATAAGCCAATCAACATAGAATAATACATAAGAAGAAATGAAACAATTGTTATAGCATGATTTTCCACACCTCATGCATCATTCCTTGATGGCCTTCCCTTGTCCCTATGAAGACTCACTATACCCCCCACCCTGCTCTTTACTCACTTTATCCCTGATGCTTAAATATTTTAACCCTTAAAAATACATTTTTGAAGATACACGCAGATCATCAGTTATGCCTCTCACGTATACACATATTTCACAATTACAACCTGTGTACACTGGGTTTTGCACTAAAAAAAAAAATATTTGGACTTTTCCTCGTCAAGTAATGAATACCTTGATCCTTGTCCTTCCATATTGCTCAAAATTCTTTGATTCAAGCCTCCATTTCCCATTTTGAGGGATATATAGTAAGGAGAAACTTTGAGAGTAAGAAGACTAGCAAATTTTTTCCCATTGTCATATAATTGAGTCTACATCCCTTTGTCCTTGTTGATAAAACCATTTGTGTTCTTATCCCAATCTCTCCATTGGATTTGTGATATTTCCTTGCTATGGATGATTAAAGTGGCGAAGGATGAGGAAGAGGGACTCGGTTTATCGGTTTTGACAAGGTGACGAAAGAGGTTGTCACATTGTATCTTTGTTTTTACATTAATAGAAATATCCATTTCTCGTCCAAAACTCATGTGCAATTGTTTATATTTGTATCCATGGGTATAGTTTATTCATACATGTTTAAATGGATTATGATAGATTGAATACTAACATTTAATATATTTCATGCTTGGATATAGATTTTTTATTCAAGAAAAATTGTAGGGACAAGCATTGATCGCATGCTCAACAATGATCTTCTTCAAACATCTGGTTGAGGTACGGTTTCTATCCCTTAGTTGTTAGTTTATTTAATTTATCTAGAATATTTGAGAATGGATGTGATTTTTGGTTTCATACTGTCTATTGTTCTCCACCCCAAACCATACGAATATTTTCTCCATAATAGAATTGGCGACTCCATTGGGAAAGTCTCTTTTGTTGGGGTTTCTAGGCGTATTTTTGCTCAAATTTCTCTCTGTTTCTTTGTGTTTATATGTCTCATTTGGGAGTATAGTCATTGGTGGATAGTTCCTTGGAGTGGTTTTTCCGTTAGCTTGCTCTTTTATCTCATTTTTCATTGTATACGTGGGTCACAGTACATACATTCGTGTATATACATGGTCTATCCTTTATCAGGTTGTGTACATACATTGGTGTTCTCTGAAAATTCACGTACACCGCAAATCTTGCCATTGGTTTCTTGGTTTGAGTGATTGTTGGGTGGGTTGTGGTTGTTTCTAAGTCTTCCAGGATTCTAATGTTTTCTGTTGTCTTCCTTTTTTGCTACTGGATACCTCTTTTTTTTTAATTTTTCTTTAGGAAGTTGTTCTTATCATTTTCTCCCTTTTTTTTTTTGCTTTTAGTGCATTAGTCCTTAAGTCTCGGTATCTTGCTTGTCTTGTGTATTGCTGTTTGTTGCAGGGAATGAGAATTTAAGGGTTATTTTTTTCATTTTCATTCATTTACTTTGAAAATATAAAAATATTTTCATTTTGCATATCTATGGAAGTAAGTACTTGCATCAGTTTTCTTGGGATCAAATTAGTCTAGTATTTTATCTAGGAAAGATTGCATTTAAATTTGAAAGGGAAAGGAATTATTGTGCATTTCATTTAGTGGCATACCATATTTTCATTTGGAAAACAAGATTACACTTGGCATTATTTTTAGGTGTGCATATTTGCTTTTATTACTGAGTCATAACATCACTAGTTTCACGACCATATCCCTTGAGTAAGCATAGCCTCTTAAAATGAACGCTTAGTTTAAAATTGATTAAAGCAATTTTTATTTTATAGGGTTCACTAACAAGCTTAATTTTTAGAGTCTTGGAATAGGATTTTGTGATTGAAATTCTCCAAGACTATAAAATGGAAATGATTTAGGTGTATGATCACAGATAAGAGAAATCCTTTCTATAATCCTTGTTCTTAGGAATCTCTTCTTACATAGGAGTTAATCACGAGGAAGCACACACGTTGATGGTGGGGATATCCCTCTAATACCTTTAGTGAGTGCCAAATATATTTCAAGGAAATTATTCCTATTTGGGGGCTCTTGAGGCACCTTTTGTGCTTTTGAGGTTAGGGCTTAGTTACCCTGACCATGTAGTAGTTCCCTCTTGTCACTGTCCATGCGAGAATTGGTTATATTGAGTTGAACTTAGTTTCTTTTCCTAGGTATTGCAAGGGGTACTTGTAGAGGTTATTCTGTGCGTGTCATATCCAGGTATGGGTTAGATTGCAAATTTTATTTATGCGTTCAAGCTAAGAACTACTATAATTAGTTACACACCTCTGCTTGTAGTATATGGAAGTCTCATGCCTCTTCCAAGTGATACATACCTGCTATATTCGAGAGCTCATTTATCCCAATTCCTTGCTTATGTGCATTTGTCCCAGCTTATTTAGGGGTGTGCTATGTGTTTACTAGTTGTCCTTAGGGATTGCAGTTATTTTGGTCTCTTTTTCTATGGAGTCATCGTGAATCGAGTTTCAACCCTTCATCGCTCTCCTCATTTAGAAATTTCACCTCATTTTGACCCTTCACAACCTCTTTATAAGAGGGACAAATGTTATATGAAGCATCTTTCCCATTGAGGTATCCATAGAACTTTTACGATGGGTGCCACTTATGAGACTTTGGAGTTCCCTCCATCCTCGTAATATGCATTGGGAGGAGGAGTCCATGAGGATCCTTCTTTGTCTACTTTATAGATACCTAGGACTTCGAATATGGTTGGTCCTTCCCACCCTATAGGAATGAATTCTTTTGACTTCAGAGGATTTATCCAAAACTTTTCCTCAGGAGGGTCAGGCACTAAGACTCAATCCATTCCCTTTAGTTCAATTCCTTTTACATTTGGTATGCCAAATGTTTAATGTAGTATTCCATCATCCATCCAAGGTCCTAGTGCAGACCCTAGTGTTGGATTAGGGGGAAATCCATCCCATTTCACTACATATTAGTTCATAGTTTGTTATATTCCTCTTTATAATCCATTTTTTGGGGGTGGCCACCCCCTTCATCTGACCCTCACACTAGTGCTCATCCTGTTAGAGGTGGTGGTGGATATGTGAATGATGGGTCTATGAATTAAAACCCTTCTTTCATCCCATTGTCCACTACACCTATTTTGTTGAATTCATTTATCATGATGAATCCTCCCCGTATTCCAAGTGGGACCTTGGGAAGGTATGATCCCTTTGGTTACATTGTTATCTCATCATCTGGCATCATTATTTCTATAGGTTACGTGCCTCCCAAGGTGTCTGGGGGTCATCCACTACACCAATGGAGTAATTTTGGTTATATGTTTCCCCCTTCTCAAGGAATGTCCCATATGAAAATTCCCATGCATCCTTACATGGGTCATATGGGAGGAGGTTTCTATCCAAACAGTCAAGGTCATTGTCTTTAGCAGAACCCGTTGTATAGAATGAATCTTTCTAGGGAGCATGGAATCAAATGGCACAACCTAGAATTCTGTTTTTAGCTATGTTGAACTTTCTCAATATATCCAAACTCATGAACAACTTAGTGTGTCATGATCCAGAATGTCCTCTTGTTCTCTCCAAACTTCCTTCATATGTTCCGAAGTTTGAAGGTAAGAATGGCAAGGATCCCGTTGATCATGTTATGACTTTTCTTCTATGGTGCTATTCGAATTCGTTGAATCATGTTTCTATTTGATTATGTATGTTTCAACACATCGCCATGGGTTGATTCATGAAATGTTATATAGAGATTCTTGGGGGAACATACCGTACCTTTAATGACTTGGTCTTCCTTAATCACTTTCATTTTCTGATTTTCTATGATGTTGGTACCGAAATCTTGTCAACCTTTAGGCAAGACAAATCCCTCATATTTTTGGCCATATTCAAGAGTGGTGTAGATGAAAGTGATTGATTAAGGAAAACATTCCACTAGAATTCTTATTGGAACAGTTCCTTAATTCCTTACTACCTTATATCGTGAAGGATGTTTTGATGTCTAGAGTGGAAACTTAGGAACAAGGAATTTTCCAAGCTCAATAGTTAGACCTGATTTATGCTTAGTTTGCGCTCCTTTATGATATCATACCTGACACTTTGAGGTCAAATCATGATACATATTTTAAACCTGGGCCACATGTTGATGGAATCGTTGGCTCTTGAAGTGCAAAATTTGTGGACCGAGTTACACATCAAATACATAATTTGTCCCTTAACCAGTCTGCAACCTGAAAAGTTGTAGCTTCACCCACCCCTTCCCAATTGTAAAATTTACATTCAGTGCAATTTTCCAACCAGAAGGGTATAAACCAACAACCCTGATGAAATGGGAAAAAGGGGAACAATAATAATAAGGGTGGAAAAAAAAGGGAGAACGTTAATTTTGACAAGAATGCTGAAAATGATGAAGGGGAGAAGAATACTAAACAAAATGTCAAATTCCCATGTAACATTTGTGGAGGAGAAAATATTATGGACTTGCGTACTAGGATTTATGAGGCCTATAAGTTCATTGAAAAAAACCCATGTGCGTTGATTGATCCCCTTCCACATAATCAAAACATGACTTTGAGGACTTCAGCCATCGAAAGTTGTGTTGGTGGCAGTCAAAACCCGTCAGACACAGAAAATGGTAATGATTGTATCGATATGATGTCTATTGTTCATGTTGGGATCCATTCACATGATTATGGTCCATCGTAACCAACCATGAATAAAGAGTCTCACCCTTTGAAGAATTCCTTTGCATTTTGACAAACCTAAGACTATACCATGGATACTGAAAGGGGTCTTGAAGCGTTCAATGCATAATCCCAATTCAAGAGCCTCCTAGAACTATTATATCATTAATTATTTGGGATAGACTCCATGTGCGAAGTCAACCTTAGAAGTGCTTCAGACTTGTCCCTCACAGAGGAATTGCTTGTTGGATGCTTTGGGAGCTCATGATTTAAGTGGCCCAAGTACGATAAATTTTGAGATGGATGATGTCCAAACTCACTTTCCTTACCATGTGTATTTTCATCTCCATGTGGAGTGTCTAAACAAAACCATCAAACACATGGTTATTGATGAAGGAACTTCGACGTCAATCATGTCATTATCTTGTTGGAAGGGTCTTAAATCTCCCCAATTGTCTCAATATATGACTATGTTGAAACCTTATAATGGATGATCATTTAGAACACATGACATTATTCCTTCTCTTCATGTTCAATTGGACGGGAAGACTATGTTGGTTGAGGTCAAGGTGGTTGATGCACTTCTTGACTACAACCTTTTCCTAGGCCAAAACTAGATTTATTCCATTTAGGTGATTGTATCTTCTATGTTCCATAGTGTATCCTTTCCTCACGAAGATAGAATCATGACAATCGATCAACTATCATTGAATAATCCTAGTTCCTCTACATCATCATGACCTATGGTCCCAGTTATTGATAATTCTCAGCTGACAATCGAGAATGTTGTTTTCGAGATGTATCCATTTCTTATGGGAACATTTAATTTTTTGGTGCCAATTTTTTCCATTGATTCCACTTTCGATGGTACTCTATCAACATCGAGTTTAATCCCATTTTGTACTTTGTATTTAAGTGGCCCTAGGACTCTCCTTTATCTATTTGAATCTGGTGAAGGAAACCCATCCGTTAGAATGGATATGTCATTGTTTAGGACAAAGGTTTTTTTTCAAGCTTCATATGAAACTACTGTGGACCATGACATTTCCTCTTCGAGGAAAAAGGAGGGAAATGTTGTGCTCCAGCATACTTTGGCGGTCCACTCAACTTACGCACATGATTTCCTTGATAATACTTTTTCCACCGGATGAAGCAATTGCCGATACCATGAGTTGTCCTAAAAGGACTTGGGAGGACCTACATTATAGACCTTCTTCCCTATAAGAGCTTGAAATGACCGAGCATGATGAGTCCTGGTTGGCCTTAGGTGAAGACATTGATCACCCTATGATCCCATTGGATGAGTATAGTCTATATGTTGAAGGGAATATGAGAGATATTTTTCCTACCATCCAGATGAATCCTTGAGATACTCCTATTGTTAAAGTTTATACTTATTTCACAACAAAATTTGAATGCAAAATCTGATGAGAATCTGACGAAATATGATAAAATTGACTCTGTCGTTGGATTTCACCCTTAAAATTACAATTTTTGATCAATTTTTTTTAATTGAGACATGGACTTGTTGGATATCCGATGATCGTAAAAAAGATGATGACTACCGAAGGATAACCGTTGGTATACGGTTGGATAACCGACAAGCTCATGTTATGACTTTTTATGGAGCTTTATTTTTTAATATTGATAATCTTCATTCAAGCTCTTTATGAGAAAATTTCAAATATAAATATTTTTTGCACCTAAAATCTATACAACTGCTTAAATCCCTCAAAATCCTCGACCAAGAACTCTTTTGAATACTTTCTTCTTATTTCTAGCCTCGTTGGTGCACTTTGTCTTCTCACATAGAGCTCCATCCATCTCTGGAGCTTGTTGCACATTGGAACTAGGCACCGGTGGTGCCCTTTTCTTCACTACAATTTGCACCGATGCACTTACCCTCATTGCAAGGAGTGCCAAAAAGCTTAAAGAGGAAAAACATAGAACTTTTGAGAAGCTTTAAAGCGAAAGCTATCATGGAGGATGATACTATCTACTTGGGAGAGCTGGAAATCGACCTCCTATCCCATAGGGATCATTCCCTATCCTCTTTCAACAAGATATCGACTCATTTGGGCTTCCCTTAGCCTATTAAAATAAATCTTCATGGATCATGTGAAGAGAGACCAAGAAAAGTATCCTTATGCTGTTGGATTGAAGTCTGGCATAGAGGAAAATATGAGAGAGTGTTGTGAGTAAAGAGTTTGTATTAGTTGAGAGTTGTGTGCGTGTGTCAAAGACCTTGTGGAGACAAAGCTATTGAAATAAAGGCTTTGGTTTTAGCTTTATCTTTTCATTGTTTAATACAACAGTGTTTTCGTTTCCCATACATGATTTATGCCAATATTGGTCATTTATTATTAGACTCCTTGATCACTAATATAGATTATTGATTTGTCTTGTTTCTCTCATCCATTGTCTTATTTCTTGTGTTTCTTTGTAGGGATAGTAGATCGCATTAAGATCAGTGAAACAAGGACAAACCTATAGATCTATGGTAAGAGAATTATTTATTCAAGTAGATCAGTTATCTAGGGAAAGGATATGCTTTTGTGTCTTTTTGTTCTAGACTTGTACCATACAGGATAGAGGAAAAAGTGGTGTCAACAATGGTTAAAGTATTCCTACAAACAAAATTGGTGACCATACTGGGGAATGGATCCAGTCAAATCTGGGATAGATCCGATCATATACAGAGTAGACCTAGTTATATCTGAGATTTTTTATTACATTTTTCTTGAAAACTTGTGATTCTTGTTTTCTTAAATCATTTGAGTTGTTAACGTGAGTGATCCACCCCATCATCCTTTCAATTTTCTCTTATGATGTGTGTTTTAACTCACTATTATTCCATATTTATCCATAATTGGTTTCTTTTGCAGGTTACTGACTTTCTCAAGTCTAAGGATTCATTGACGCCCTTGGGTAGGTTTGGCAGAGCAGCGGGAATACTCTGGAACCTTCTTCATTATGACAAGCAGCACCGCTGATGCCTATTTGTTGAATTCATTGTGCTCCGCTGGAACCTTTACCTAGTATACAAGGTGTGCCGATACCCTCCTGACACCTTGGTGCAGTTGTTCATTGTGCGTCACGGTAGGCCATCCCCTATCCTTGAAATTTGTTCTTGAAATTTTTGTTTCTCCTTGATTACTTGTTGATTTGCATTCTGTCTTACTGTTAAATCTAATAGTATGGTAGTATTATCTCCCTTCTCGAGTTTAGATCTTGAATTTTTCATTAATATGAAGGTTAGAAATTGAATAAATTGTGAGTGAATTGAAGTTTTGGGTGCATGGTTTGCTTGATCAATTGTCTTAAAGAGATCTTAGGTTTGTAGTAAAGAATATCTGTAGTTTCTTTGCAATTATTTAAGTATAGTTGTTGAGATTCGGAAATGTCACTTTTTCATCCACTTTATCTTTCGCTATTCCTCACATTTCATCGTTCCATTAACCTTTTATTATACCATTTCCATATATATATATATATATATGTGGGTTTCACCTTATTATTTCCACTTTATTCATTTTAGTATTATAAGTGAATTTATGATTAAATATTAGAAAATTAACATGTTTTTCACTAATATCTCAAATTATGGATGAGCTTTGTAATGTGTAGGAATAATTCAAAGAAAAGACTTGACGTATATCTCCTCCACCATTTCAAGGAGATAGTTATGCAAAGAATATTCCAAGGAGAAGATCATGGAGATTTGGTTGAGAGACATGTGGAGAATTTGTGAGAGATATGTGGAGGATTTGAAGGGATCATATCTTGTAATAATAGGAAAGTAGTTGATTGGTTAAGTGAATAGTGGATCTCTCATTATGAGATGGTTATCTTCTTCTCAAAGAAGTTCATGTATAAAATAGAGTGCTCTCTCTTTATTTGCTATCCTATATTATCTTAGAGAATAGTAAATTGTAGAAGTTAGCCTTGAATTTGTAATATGGAGAAGAGAATTCGTATACTTTTTTCATAATATTGGTGTTGATGCTTTCATGATTTGTCATTGATTCTTGTGATGTAAATTAAGATTTCTTTATTGTTAATGTGAACTCACATGTGTTGTCTTGTTTATCTTCATGTGTTGTCTTTATTTTATGCAATTTACTTTCAGCCGTGTGTTTCATCTTCCTGCATTAGATTATCAATTGCGTGTTTCAGCTTAAGGGGGGTTAGATTAGATTAGTATTAGATTCATGGGGGGTTAGATTAGCTTAATTTTTCTTCAGTCCTGCATATACTTTGCATGTGCTTCGTAATCCTACGAACCTCGGATTGAAAAATTAAATGGCTGAGCAATTACTACAACGGAATTAAAACGACATTAGTTCGGCCCAACAATAGTTGTTTCTCTTTCTTTCTTTTTCAAATCATATGGAAAACAAAAAAATGTTGGCTTGTATTTCTTTTATTGCTCTTGGTTTTCTTGGGTAGTTAGAAGAATAATTCTTTATGTATTTGATTGAGAAAGCATAGGTTTTTAGGCATTATAAGTTGTTCTTTCTTTCTCCTTTTAGAGATATTTAGGCGTAGTGTTGGAAATGCTTGTTTGTTTGGAAATTTGTTGAAAAATATTGAATTGAAATCCTTGAAAGTGACATAGTATCTTTTCTTTAGAAAAAGAAAAATTTCTCCCTTACTCTAAGTAGCATTCATCGAAGAGAAGAGTTGCATGACATTGAGGTCTTAATGTTGCATATTGATCCAAATTCCACAAAAATTCACTAACCATCAACATAAAAATCAATGGTAGCTTAGGTTAAAATTTTCTAGTAATTTGAGTGATAGGATAGAGACATGTTTAGACGTCTTAAAACATAGGACCTGTCATTATTTTCCTGCACTACATCCTAGGGATTGTTTGGTTCTTACATGTACTACTGGTATATCGAACTACCTTTTGCGTACCCTTGAGTTATATTGAAAGGTACTTCGTATACTTAGTGGTATATAGGAAGGATCCTTTTGAACGGTTGTGCATTAGACAACGCTAATATGGATTTGAAATTCCACATACCTAGCATATATTGGGAGACCCCTCTAGGATACCCAAACGAACTGAGAAAATAATTTTAGCCGTATTGTTGGAGAAATACACCGATAACAACACTCGGGTAGATACTACACATGGGACGTCCATGTAGTTAGGTATTGAAGAAAGGGTACGGTCCTAATCCTCCTTGTCTCATTTTACTATTGGAACCTGCGATATATTGCAAGTTGTGACAAATTGACAATCCTAGTGAGGAATTGACTATTATAATTCCATCCTGTCATTTAATTTTTCTTGTGACCTTAGATTATGTGGAAATTGAACCCAAGAGATAGAACAATAACACTCACAAAATTGCTAATCAAACATGCAAAATTCACACCAAAGGAGACTGAAATTGGAGCATAACACTAATATGTAATGAGTAAGTGTACAA
Organism: Pseudotsuga menziesii; assembly: GCA_001517045.1. Lineage (NCBI taxonomy): Eukaryota > Viridiplantae > Streptophyta > Pinopsida > Pinales > Pinaceae > Pseudotsuga > Pseudotsuga menziesii. The sequence continues at coordinate 79,100 of LPNX010963461.1, read as the reverse complement.
TATCCAACCTTATGAAGTAATAGGATTCTCAAATATATAATTACATGAGAGGTTCGAATGCATAAGGATGCTCTTCGAAATAGTCAAAAGGAAGGCTTACCAAACTTAGTCAAATCCCCCATAGGTGCATAAAGCAATTTCCAAATCTATGAAGATGCTCGCGAATTTTCTAAGTCAAGTGGGAAAGATAAATAGGGATGGAAAGACAAATAATACATCCTTTTAATTGGAGAAAAAGAGGGAGGATGATGTGGGCAAAAAACAAGGCAGTTACACCTAGACTAGCTTTTCCTTTTGCCTTAAATCAACTGTAAAGCAAGGAAGCTTTCAGAAAAATCAGATATGTACTTTAAGGTACCAAGAACAAAGTAGAATTGCTAAAATTGGTTTCTAGGATGTTTCCCAAGTGCTCCATGACTCATTTTTAGCATGTGTTGACTTCTAGGACATGTAGAAGGAAACTAGCATAGAATGGCTTCTAGGAAACTAGGTAATAAGAAAAAAAATGATTAATTAATGTCAAATGTAGGTAATTATGTGTTGATTATTATAACACCCCCCTTAAGTTTGAATTTATGAGTAAATATTAGAAAACTATAGGCCTAGAAACAAGGCTTAGTCACCCTTTACATACTGCTCGTCCATTCAACCAAGGAAAGAGGAAAAAACCCAGTGGGAAAAATATTCCCTTAAACATGGACATGAAACAAAATTTGGAAATATTGTCATCAATCATGCTTTACAGTATGATCAGAAATCCCCAGCAGTGATTTGAGATTGCTGAATGTCTTCTCACAAAACATTTTGGTGAAGCTGTCTACTACTTGTTCTGAAGATGCACAAAAGAGTAGAACAATGGTACCATCATGCACAAGATGTTTGATGTAGTGCATATGGATCTCAATTTGATTGGTTCACTGTCTCTGAACTGGATCATTGCAAATTCAAATGGTTCTCTGATTATCATAGTATATAATAGTTGAAAATTCTGATTCAAATCCACATTCTCCAAGTATCCCCTGCAACCACAAACATTGAGTTTCTACATTTACAACTCCTCTATACTCTGCTTATGTAGATGAGAGTGCTATGGAACTCTGCTTCTTTCTTGACCAGCTAATTGGCCCTTTTGCAAGCATGAAAACTTATCCTAATGTATAATTTCCATCTATGTTGTCACCTACCCAATCACTGTCAGTAAACCGAAGCAAATCAATATTAGATTTTTCTTTTTAGAAGATCCCATGAGTTCTTGTTCCTTGAACAAAGTTTAGGATCTTGTTGGTTTCTCTCTAGTGGATCTCATGAGGCTGATACATTTATCTTGAAGCCACACTAGCTGCATAAGATAAATCAGGTCGAGTGTGTGTAAGATAAAGCAAACACCCAATCAACTGCCTATACAATGTATTATTTACCATAGGTGAAGAACTTGCTTCTTCAAGCTTAACTCCTGAAAGGAATGGAGTCTTGCTTGGCTTGCAATATTTCATGTTGAACTTGATGAGAAAATATGAATCATATTTGGAATGATGTACTTTGATTCCATGTTGGGATTGAGCAATTTCGAGACCCAAGAATTGGCTCAAGAATCCCAAATCTATCATAGAAAATGCATGGTTCATTGCATCCTTCAAGGAGGCAATATGTTTCTTTGAACTTCCTGTAATCAGTAGGTCATCCACATATAAAACAATAATCATCAAAGAACCATGAATCAGCTTCAAATAGACATTAGGATCATACTTCCATCGAACAAAACTCAGTGACAGTAGAAAGCCATCAATATTCGCATACCAAGCCCTTGGGGCTTGCTTGAGCCCATAAAATGATTTCTTTAACCTACACACTAAAGATGGATTAGAAAAAAACCCTTCATGTTGATGCATGTAAATATCTTCAGTGAGATCTCCAATTAGGAAAGCACACTTCACATCCATGTGATGTACTTCCCACTGCTTCGAAGCTGTAATGGCTAGAGCTAGCCTTATGGAGTCCATCTTTGCCATTGGTGCAAAGGTTTCATTGTAGTCAATACCATGTACTTGTGAGTATCCATTGGCTACCAATATTGCCTTATATTTCAAAGGTGAAACATCAGCAGCAAACTTAGTCTTGAAGACCCACTTACATTGAACTGGCTTCTTCCCTGGGGGAAGATCAACTAGTTCCCAAGTGTTGTTATTTTGGAGCGAGAAGAATTATTCTTTCATGGTTGTTTGCCATATTGGATCATGTGTTGCATCTTCATATGTCTGTGGATATGTTTCAACCATCAGATAGCACTTCTCAACAAATAGAGGATCTTTCACACAAAGGGCACTCTCAAATTGAGATCTAGTCCTCCTAGTGTCATTAGGATTTCCAGCTAGTTCCCCAGCTGCATGAATGGTCTTTGCTACCCATTTTGGTCTTGTAGGACTGTTAGGATCTGCAATCAAATAATAATTATCAGATATATCAGAATCAGCAAACTCATTAGTCTCTTCACTTACAATCAATGGTTCTGGTGATGAAGAGGACTCTCCAACTTCAATTGCTGCTAAAGGCTCTTCTTCGAACTGAACACTTCTTTCAATGAAAGCTTTGTTAGTGCTTAAGTTGATAAGCTTGTATGCTTTTGAATCTTCAAAATACCCAACAAATAGGCACTATTGTATTTGGGGTTGCAAATCCTTCCTCTTTTCAGTTGGAATTCTAGCCCACAAAAGAGGAAATTTCAACTCAAAATGGGCCTCCTAAAATGAACTAATAAAATAATAGTTAAAATAATAAAATAATATTTATTAATTTTGGAGAAAGAAAAGAAAAAAACTACTTTTTTTGTTTGTATTTTTGACATATCTCCCTGTGTTTTTACTCAAATTTAAACCGTGAGAGCTCGTTGGATGTGAAATTAAATTATGAATCCAACGAGTACCCACTTGGCATACTTTTGATGGACCCCGCTGCCCCAAAAACAAGAAATACCTGAAAAAATGAAATGATGACATCATCATTCCATTTTTTCAAGTATTTCTTGTTTTTGTGGCAGCGGGGTCGGTCAAAAGTATGCCGAGTGGGTATTCGTTGGATGTGGAATTTAATTCCGCATCCAAGGAGCTCTTCTGATCAAAATTTGAGTAAAAACACAGGGAGATATGTTAAAAATACAAACAAAAAAAGTAGTTTTTTTTTTATGATACCTATCCCCAAATTTATATTAAAAAAGTGTTTAATGCCTATACGGTATTTCAAATTTAAACAAATTTCATTGGCTAACACATGATGACATGGAATTTGAATAAAAGTTAAAAGGCCCATTTTGAGTTGAAATTTCCTCTAATGAGCCTTTGAGCCAAAAATCCTGAAATGGGTCACATTTGGCTTGCGCCCACTCTAAGCTTCGAAGGAGTAATACCATCAAGATGCTTATGAGGCACCCTATTTTGGATGTAGGATGAAAATTTTATAGCCTCATCCCAAAAATTTGGTGGCAAATTCTTAGCCTCCATCATGCAGGTTGCCATCTCTTTCAGTGATCTGTTCTTTCTCTCAGCAACACCATTTTGCTGTGGTGTGTAAGGGATCAAATGTTGGATCTGGATACCTGCATCTTTGCAATACTAAATGAAATCAGACTTGACATACTCACCACCATTGTTAGATCTGAGGATCTTGATTTTCCTCCCAAACTGGTTTTCAACCAAGGCTCTAAAGACTTTGAAGAGGTAAAAAACTCAAGACTTATGCTTTAGGAAGTGAACCCAACAATACTTGGAAAAGTAATCTATGAAGGTGAGTGCATATTTGTCTTGAATCATGGACATATGAGGGAATGGACTAGAAATGTCACCATGGATCAACTCAATAGGTGCAGAGGTTCTCTCATGACTAGCTTTCTCATACTTGTGCTCTGGGTGTTTTCCTAGGATACAACATTGACATAATCCCTTAGAAAACTTGATCTTTTGTAACCCTATGACCATATAATTTTTACTCAAATAAGAAAAATACTTGTAGTTAAGATGGTGAAATATGTCATGCCAAATCTTGCTTGCTTCATTAGCATGAATCAGAAGAGCAGAGGGGTTTGAGTAGGGTAGAAAATGGGAAAACTTGTATACCTTCGAAGTGTGATCAACAACACCTTTTGCTATGACTTTACCATTAGAAATATCCATGATTTCAACATCATCAGGGGAGAAAATGACCTTCTTTGGAGACCCAGTATGATTCATTTGATACACTAACAAGAGATTAGAGGTAAGACCTAGAACATACAACACATTATTGAAATTACCATGGTCAAGATCAATCCTACCCTTCCCCAAACTACCAATGATAGAGTTATCTCCCAAAAATATTGGTGGACCTTTCGACATGTCAAGAGAAGAGAATGTCCCCTTTGTCGAAACCATATGTCTAGAAGCTCTAGAATCTATGATGAATCTAGGTGAGCTTGATGTGCCAACAACCAAGGCATGTACTCTCTCTCTATCTTCTGAATTTGATCCTCCTTCCATCTTATTTGAGCAATCGTGAAGGGATATGTTATTGTTCTCTAGGAGTTTGGTAAACATGTCAATTTGCTTCTTCATACAAGAGCTCTCAGGATGATAGCCCTTACTGCAGTATGCGCACTTGCTCATTACTCATTTCTCCTTTATTCTTCTTCTTTTGGGGCTCCAGCTCTTGAGACTTTGAATTGTCTCTCTTTTTCTCAAGTGGATTTTTAGATTTTTTCTTGCTTTTTGAATCCACCCTTGAACCTCCAAGAACCAAATATTTGTCTTTGGAAGGTTTGATGGTACCCATCATCACCAACTTATCTTGCTCCTGTGTGAGGGATTCTATGAACTCTGCAAGCTTAGGAATCTTCTAGGCTCATGTTGTCAACTTGGTGGCATGGAAGGTCGAAACAAACACTAAATTTTTAGGACCAAGCTTAGAGAGTATGGAAAATACTAGTTTCTCTTCCTTGTTTTCGATCCCACACTGTTTTAGCTGCAAAACAAGGGCCGTAAACTTGGAAAAGTAGAATTGCAATGATTCGAAGCTACTGGGACTCAAGGATATCAAATCATTCTCGATTTGATATCCTCTCATCTCATTTTACTTTCCAAAAATCTCTACAAGATTCTCCCACACTTCATTAGGTGATTTCAATCCATCAAGATGGAATAGGAGGTCTCTTGAAATGCTCAGACACAAAAGAACACAGGCCTCATCCCTCATATTGTGCCATTTAATTTTCTCCGCAGATGCATTGGGATCTAACTTAGTTTCCATGGTCACCCTATAGAGACCTTTATTTCTCAACAATATCTCCATCTCAGCTTTCCACTCAAAGAAATTGAATGGAGTCAAGATGATCTTCTGAGATTGGTCCATAGCTCAGTAACTGTGCCCTCCAATTAGTAGAATGCGTTCCCAGTCAAGATGTAGAACCCGCAATAGCAATATGGAAGGAGAGAAATTTATCTACAAATGATCTGATACCATGTGGAAATTGAACCCAAGAGATAGAACAATAAAACTCACAAAATTGCTAATCAAACATGCAAAATTCACACCAAAGGAGACTGAAATTGGAGCATAACACTAATCTGTATTGAGTAAGTGTATAATAGCCAACCTTGTGAAGTAATAGGATTCTCAAATATATAATTACATGAGAGGTTTGAATGCATAAGGATGCTATTCGAAATAGTAAAAAAGCAGGCTTACCAAAACTAGTCAAATCCCCCATAGGTGCATAAAGCAGTTTCCAAATCTATGAAGATGCTCATGAATTTGTTGAGTCAAGTGGGAAAGCTAAAGAGGGATGGAAATAAAACTCATACATGACTTTAATTGGAGAAAAATAGGGAGGATGATTTGGGGAAAAAACAAGGTAGTCACTCCTAGACTAGCTTTTCCTTTTGCCTTAAATCAGCTATAAAGCAAGGCAAATTTCAGAAAAAGCAAATATGCACTTTAAGGAACTAGGAATAAATCAGACTTGCTAAAATTGGTTTCCAGGATGTTTCCCAAGTGCTCCATGACTCATTTTTAGCATGTGTTGACTTCTAGGACATGTAGAAGGCAACTAGCATAGAATGGAATCTAGGAAACTAGGTAATAAGACAAACATGGTTAATTAATGTCAAATGTAGGTAACTATGGGTTGATTATTCTAACAGCTTACATAGGATTTTTTATGTCTGATATCTTCCTTGTATAGAGCTTTAGAGTAGAAGTATTTGACCAATATTCTGGCTGAATTACCTGTGAGGCGATCTCACAGGTTGCAGGGTTTACCACCTAACTATCCTCCTATCATTGAAGGAAACGAAGGTGAAACTATGGACCAACTAGATATGCTTGATTCATATGTAGAAGGAGTCCTAAATAGTGAATCTGGGGAAGAAAATTCCTCCTTTCAAATCCTTGTCATAGTCCAACAAGCTTCTACCAAAGAAACCAGTTTCCATTTTTGAATGAAAGGTCATACTGGTTCACCATATTGGGTATTCAACCACCCATCAGATGATACTATGGCAATAGATTTTGGTCTAGCTGCTCCTTTTTGGGAAACTTCTATAGGATAGTCCATTTCAAAATATGAGACTAGTAAACCATCCCATGTTACCCCCATTCGAGAATCTTCGTCAAATGAAGAATTAGTTTGACCAGTTTGGGAAACTCTCCATCGTTTGCGCAACCTAGTAGAAAATATAAAAAAAAGAAGTATTTCTCCTCTACCCCACCATTGAAAAATAAACCCACCTGGATACCATGCCCTTTCACAATCAGATGTGGCTCATAACTCAGGGTCACTGGCTCAAAACGTGGTTACTTATGATCTAGGTCAATCCTCCATTCCTAACCCACCCACCTAGAATCCCCCAATGATTTCCAACTCCCCTATAGGTTCCACACATGGGGGAAACCCCCATTCCAAGTTGTTCTACTGTCATGTCCCCGGTTTCGACCCTGTTTGCATGATGTATATAATGTAAATAATCATGGTGAGGAGCTCAAGACAAAAGCCCCACCATCGATTTGGTTGTGTATGTTCGGCAATGGGGATAATTGCCGATGGTTTGTCGTGCTATCTGGTACCTTAATAATTGACATCATGTAAACACGCGCATCAAATAAAACTAAAACCACAACCAGCTACGATAGTGCAACATTGAATGAAAGGGGCATGGTTCCAAAGGATAAGGGGTGGGTATGTCAAACCTTGGTTATGGGGGAAAAACCCATGTTTTGTCACCTTGTTGATTTGCCACCTTTTTGTCTCACCCAACCTTGTCAACCTCTTTAATGCTCAACTGGTGGTTGAGGAGTTATGGCTGAGGGCATTTATTGCTGAAGTGGTGGTGGTTGTGGGAGGCTATCAGCCTTACCCAATTGCCCACTCCACCCACGTCTGCCCATTCTTCTCCCTCACGCACTCTTCCCTGGTCAGTTTACACTCTCACCACGATTTTGGTCTGTTGGCTTCTCACGCACAGGCTCTGGGAAATTTTAGTCTCACACAGACATTTTCTGGGGCTCCACGAGTTACTGAAGCATCCACGCACTATAATTCGCGTCCTTGCTGTTGTTTTGTTCATCCACGGGCAAAATCGGAGTTGTTTTCTCCTCACGCAGGGACTCTACTGCTGGAATCCTCACGCAGAAAATTGGGTATGTCTTTCCCGTGCATTTTTCTGTTGGGTGTGAGTTTTTCCTCACGCACAAGATTTTTGGGTCATTTTTCCCATGTAGAGAGCTGTGCTTGCTGTTTGTGTTGGGGCTGTTGTCTTCCCCATGAGTTTTGTCGGCTGTGGGTTCCAATTTCATTTTGGACCACTGTGGATTGCCAATTCGTGGGTTGAATTTCCCTTGTCTGTCCACGCTGGGAGTTGTTCTTCTCCTTTGTTGGGACTGTGTGATGTTTCCCAACCATTCTATTGAGGAATTGTGTGTGCTGTTGGCTGAATTTCCCTGTTTTGGGACTGTGGAATGTTGTTATCCTTCATGGTGTGTTGTGGCTGCTGATATACCCTGGTTTGGGTGCTGTTGTTGAGTTGTTTTGGCCACGTTAGGGCCAAAACCTACTCTGAGTTGCCTTATAGGCTAGAGCTGTGTCTTACTTTTTGCTTGGGACTGTCACCGATCGTTTTGCTTCTTCACAGGGCAGTGAATGAAGTTGTTTGGCTGCTGGTATGCAATGGTTGAACCTTGGACTGTGCTGGTTTGGCTTGTCTGTTGAAAGCCTGTGAAACTCAGCAGTGTTGGTTTGGCTGTTATGTGTCCCCTTGGCTATGTCTAAGCCTGCAATTGACCCTTATTCCGGAGGAATCATGCCTAGCTCGGGGGTGGCAGCGTTGCTAAGAGATTGATGAGCAAGCTGGCCTATGGTTGGGTGGAACGTTGCAGCGACGTAGCTGGTTGCGGGTGAATTCTTCTTTAAAAGATAAGTGCTGCTAGTCTATCTCTGCAATTATAACAATTGTATATGGAATTATGATGAACATGTGATTGCTGGAATGTATGTTTGCTTCCGTTGTATGATTGAGGAATAATGCATCTGTGTATGCTTGTAAGTTTCAATTTCAGCATTTGAATTAAGTTTATGTTCATGGGGCGTTTTGCCCGGTTGTATTGGATGTGCTCGTCGCGTCCTCTTCGTTGGTTGAGGGATGGGGACGTGACAATATGGTATCAGAGCACCATGGTTGCAACAATGGGCCTCTATGGGCCAAGAATATGCAGTGACAGAAGGTAGAATTACCTTCTCTGTTCAGCAGAACAGCAACTAATTCAGAAAATTTGTCAAGTGCTTGAACAGTTGGGAAATCAGAGGTGGGAGTGATCTCCTGTCCACCGTTGCGGAAGAGGGGATGAAGTTAACGTCCGACGTTGCGGACGAATGGATGAAGATTTCCATCCGACCGTTGCAGAAGGATTCATGGAGTTAACCTCTGTCGTTGCGGGTGGAGCAACGATCTTCCCCTCCGACCGTTGCGGGTGGCGGAGCGATCTCACACCCGATTCGAGATCCGTCCGATCGCCGACACCGCGGAGAGTTTGAAGATCCATCCGATCGTCGACGCGCGAAAAGAAAGCTCAGAATTTTGGCTAAGTATGGAACGGTTGGGCCATTGAAGGAAGTGAACTTCCGCCGTTGCGGAAGGATTTCTAAAGTCTTTCGTCCGCCGTTGCGGATGGCTAAACAATCCCGCGTCCGATCCGAGATTCCGCCGACGTCCGACATTCAAGTTGTTGCAAGCGCCGATCGGAAGAGTTGGCGAAGTGGGAGTTCGTCGTTGCGGATGGATTGGCAAAGTCTCCAGCCCGCCGTTGCGGATGGCGAATCACTTGGGCTTTCGATTGGAAAGGCTGCCGATGGCCGCCGTTGCGGAAGGTAGAAGCTTTCGGGGAGCCGCAGTCGCGGAAGGGTTGGAACACCCGGAGAGCCGCCGTTGCAGAAGGCTGAGAGTTTCCGAGGAGACGATTCTGCGGAAGACAGAATGGTCCGGGAGCCGGTTCGACAGAGGAAAGAATGGGAAAGGAGCTGACGTTGCGGCTGGGAGATTGGTTGGAGAGCCGATACGGCGGGAGGAACAATGGTTCCGAGAGCCGATTTCAACTGTTTTTAGAAGGACTTTTCAACTGTTTTACAGAGAATTTTCAGGGGCTGAAAAAGTAAAAAAATGGCAGCGGGCTAATGCGCTAGATTGCGCGAAAACCAATGATTTACAAAAAAAAAAAAAAGAGGGCACTGCCCTCGACCCGCCCTGCAGTGGCGCAGGGAAGCCACAAGGGGGCAAGCCCCCTTGACCCCCGTCGTCCCTTGAGACAGTCGTTCTTGTGAGAAGGAAAATCCTGTGTTTTGGGCAAGAGTTTGAATCAGAGGGATTTTCACAAGGGACAAGAAGGATGCCGAAAATGCAACTGCCAAAATGGATCTGAGATCATTAGAAGAATGTGAAAATTCTACTTTGCAGTAGTGTAATGAAAGTGCCGAGATTAGTGAAAGTCTTCATTCTTGGAAGTGGCGTGGTTTTCACATCCGAGGTCGGAATGACGCGTGTGAATAGGCATTGGAAAGCTTATCCAGCAAGGAGCAAGGATAAGTGACCAGAATCTGAGCATGAAGCATCAAAGTGCTAATGATGGCCGCTGTTATCAAATGGAAAAATCTGGGCAGTTGCATGCCCAGGGGCAGCAAGGACTGTGAAGTCAATCAGCTGTTGTGTGGAAAAGGAATTCCATGCGAAGATGAGGGGTTTGAAAGGGAAGTTTTCATTAGACCCTATCTTGCTGATTATAATTTCATTTCTTGAGTTTATGCTTGAAATGCATGAGGATATGCATTGCATGCATAGGATATTGCATGTTGGTAAGACTATTGGAATATATATATGTATAATGAACCACTAATGATAGTCATTGTTTTGATGTTGGCATTAGTGGACAAACCAACGATGACATGGACTTGGATGAATATGTTGCTAATGCTGATGAATGAGACCAGCAACCCTATGGAGGAGGGATAAAGCAACAAGTCCATAACAAAAGTTGGTGAGCAAATTCTACAATCTCCTAC
>LPNX010963461.1:2829-67181 GCA_001517045.1 Pseudotsuga menziesii | reverse complement strand
TGGTGTCTCAATACTTGATAGTGAATGATATGAAATGTGATTACAGTTTTAGAGCAATGATGCTGATGAGTTTGCTTGTATTGCTTGTGTTGCTTGTGTTGAACAGGCTAAAGGTAAAGGCAANGTCACTACTGGCTTGCATAAGCTTGTGTTTGGATGTTGAAGCTTGTGTTTCAGGTAGATTATTTTAAGAACGGCATTGAGAGGTAAGGTCCTGACCAATGCCTGGATCTACCATATGCAGGCTAAAGGTAAAGGCAAATGGTTGATATAAGTGTATTGTTGATATAAGTGTATGTTGGTATAAGTGCATGTTGATATAAGTGTATGTGTCATTGTTGACATAAGTGTATGATGGGCTGTGACATGCCTAAGGATCCATAGTAGATCCTAGACCTGGAAATGGTCATGATAAAGTTCCAAGCCCAGTTGACATGGTTATGTACTGGCTGGACATTAATTATTCGATGTTGAGGAGAAGCCTGCATGCTGACCTAACATCTGAAGTCCATAGGCGATCCCAAGGCTTGCAAGGCGAAGTNGTAGATAGAATCGTAAATTCTTATTGAATTTGATTGCTAAATGTCATTGCTTGGTTATGGAACAATCAATTGGATTGTAGTATCAGGTAATGATTGACTATTTGAATATTTGATGAATGTGTGAGGNGGATCCTGTGGACGAACGAGGAAACACACAATACAGATAAGTATTGGATTATTTTGCTTATGAATATACATGTGTATATGATATGGGTTATGATGTTTTAAACTCTTGCTTTAGAGATGAAAACTAATGAGAATAAACTAAACATGTGAATCTACTCAATGTTTGGATATAGGTATCGCTGGAAGCGAGGACTATGAGAGCATCCTAGAGGTGCATGTGGACATGTGACTGTCCTGGAAAGCTCAGGTGGAGCGGTAATGAAAAAGGTGCTAGTGAGACGGGGGAGTCCTAGCAGCCGAGACAAACCATGTGGAGAGACTCCATGGTTTAGAGGTCTGGAATAGACCAAAGACACTAAGTGTCATGACCAAGAAGGATTGGTCCAGCATTCACGGTGAAGTGAAAGAGGCTGAGAGCATGAAAAGCCACAGTGATGGTGTGGGTTCCAGGATGGAACAAAATAAAGGGGGGAAAAACTCTTACTGCTCTCTCTTGCCTTTTGATTATATATATACGTATATATGTTTATGCATTATGAAAACAAATGATCGTTGAATGCATGTATGATTGAAAATGAAATGTGTGTATTTACTTAAGTAATTTGTGAATGCTGGAATAGTTAATTCCCTGCCCAGGAATGGACATGAAGGAGCTCATGTGCCTGTTGGGGAGGCATGAAAGATATGAAAGCCTCATTGATGAGACTTGGACTGTCATGCCAATTGGGTATTTAACTAACTGATTTTGATATCTATATTATGCTTGGTCTGATAGACTTTCAATGGTGCATTCCACAGGTGAGAAAAGTGAAAACAGGTGGTGCACGTTGAATATGGCAGCAGATCAAAAGTTGTTGGACTTGGCTGGAAGTCTCCTTCAAGTGATTGCCAAGACCCAAGAAAATCTTGGGGAGATGCTCAGGATACAGAAAAGGTAGAGTGAAATGAACCACCAAATTTTGCAAGACTCTATTGGTTTGCAAAGGAAGGTGAAAAGCCTTCTGGGAGCAATCGGCAAAGGAAAGGAAGGTGGATCAGCAATGGGACATTCGTCCAAGCGACCCAATAAGAAACGGTCCAGGCATGAAGACTCAAAGGAAATTGAGCAGGTAAAGATGAAGCAGCCAGTGAGATGCTGGAGATGCGGAGGACATCATTTACGCCGGGACTGTCTAATGAGGGAACATGATGAGGGCAATAGCCGCAAAGTTCCTAAAATTCGGGATCAGCAAGAAGCTGAGAACCAACATGAAAAGTCCATGGAAGCCGAGAGGCTTGGTCTTGAACGTTCAAAGTAAATGATTGAACGTGGTATAGATCTGCAATTTTGAATTTTTGATGTGCAATTGTATATGTATTGTATATATGTAATGGAACACCGAGGACGGTGTTACTCCAAGGGGGAGGGTAATGTCATGTCCCCGGTTTCGACCCCGTTTGCATGATGTATATAATGTAAATAATCATGGTGAGGAGCTCAAGGCAAAAGCCCCACCATCGATTTGGTTGTGTATGTTCGGCAATGGGGATAATTGTTGATGGTTTGTCGTGCTATCTGGCACCTTAATAATTGACATCATGTAAACACGCGCATCAAATAAAACTAAAACCACAACCAGCTACGACAGTGCAACGTTGAATGAAAGGGGCATGGTTCCAAAGGATAAGGGGTGGGGATGTCAAACCTTGGTTATGGGGGAAAAACCCATGTTTTGTCACCTTGTTGATTTGCCACCTTTTTGTCTCACCAAACCTTGTCAACCTCTTTAATGCTCAGCTGGTGGTTGAGGAGTTATGGCTGAGGGCATTTATTGCTGAAGTGGTGGTGGTTGTGGGAGGCTATCATCCTTACCCAATTGCCCACTCCACCCACGTCTTCCCATTCTTCTCCCTCACGCACTCTTCCCTGGTCAGTTTACACTCTCACCACGATTTTGGTCTGTTGGCTTCTCACGCACAGGCTCTGGGCGATTTTAGTCTCACGCAGACATTTTCTGGGGCTCCACGAGTTGCTGAAGCATCCACGCACTATAATTCGCGTCCTTGCTGTTGTTTTGTTCATCCACGGGAAAAATCGGAGTTGTTTTCTCCTCACGCAGGGCCTCTACTGCTGGAATCCTCACGCAGAAAATTGGGTATGTCTTTCCCGTGCATTTTTCTGTTGGGTGCGAGTTTTTCCTCACACACAAGATGTTTGGGTCGTTTTTCCCATGTAGAGATCCGTGCTTGCTGTTTGTGTTGGGGATGTTGTCTTCCCCATGAGTTTTGTCGGTTGTGGGTTCCAATTTCGTTTTGGACCACTGTGGATTGCCAATTCGTGGGTTGAATTTCCCTTGTCTGTCCACGCTGGGAGTTGTTCTTCTCCTTTGTTGGGACTGTGTGATGTTTCCCAACCATTCTATTGAGGAATTGTGTGTGCTGTTGGCTGAATTTCCCTATTTTGGGACTGTGGACTGTTGTTATCCTTCATGGTGTGTTGTGGCTGCTGATATACCCTGGTTTGGGTGCTGTTGTTGAGTTGTTTTGGCCACGTTAGGGCCAAAACCTACTCTGAGTTGCCTTATAGGCTGGAGCTGTGTCTTACTTTTTGCTTGGGACTGTCATCGGTCGTTTTGCTTCTTCACAGGGCAGTGAATGAAGTTGTTTGGATGCTGGTATGCAGTGGTTGAACCTTGGACTGTGTTGGTTTGGCTTATCTGTTGAAAGCCTGTGAAACCCAGCAGTGTTGGTTTGGATGTTATGTGTCCCCTTGGCTATGTCTAAGCCTGCAATTGACCCTTATTCTGGAGGAATCATGCCCAGCTCGGGGGTGGCAGCGTTGCTGAGAGATTGATGAGAAAGCTGGCCTATGGTTGGGTGGAACGTTGCAGCGACGTAGCTGGTTGCGGGTGAATTCTTCTTTAAAAGATAAGTGCTGCTAGTCTATCTCTGCAATTATAACAATTGTATATGGAATTATGATGAACATGTGATTGCTGGAATGTATGTTTGCTTCCGTTGTATGATTGAGGAATAATGCATCTGCGTATGCTTGTAAGTTTCAATTTCAGCATTTGAATTAAGTTTATGTTCATGGGGCGTTTTGCCCGGTTGTATTGGATGTGCTCATCGCGTCCTCTTCGCCGGTTGAGGGATGGGGACGTGACATCTACCTACTAGGGGAACCATTTATAGCATGGGGAAAAAACTAATAGTAGGACAACTAATGATTAGTTCTACTCCTACGGACACCAATATGGTTATTCCCTCTTCCGTCCTAGGACAACCTTCATGGCTTAAACCTATCGTTAGTTAACTCTCCTTAGGTTATACCTACCCAAGAAATAAACCACATGTGGTCCATCAAGGTTATCAACCTGCACCATTAGGGGTTGTTTAAACTGGGATTCCCTACCCCAGAAATGCTTATACCCCATGGGGGAAACCTAATTGGTCCAATGTCCCTATTCTTGGGGGACCATTTATGAATATTGCTGGGAGTTTTGGAGTCCCACCTAGAGGACCACCTTTTGGAGGTCCACCTAGAGGTCCATCTTCTGGAGGACCACCTGGAGGACGACATTTTGGAGGACCACCATTTGGTAGAAAACTTCTTGGAGGTCCACCTAGAGGCCCACCACCTAGAGGTACACCACCTAGAGGCCCACCATTTGGAGGCGTACCACCTAGAGGCCAATCTACCTCGAGTAGACAACCACCTAATGGACCATTAAGCGGGTCCTTTGGAAACCAACCACCTAATCCACTAGTTATGGGAACATCAAATATATCCATTTATCAATCTTCTTATGACCCTACTGGTCCACATTATATGCCTTATTAGTATTACCAGTACCACCATCCTAATCAACAATTATCATTTTTGGATTCCTTTTATCTGCTAGATTTGTCCACATTGATCCATGACCCCACACATCATGATCCCTCATGGTCTTCCATATCGGTTAAGTTACCCTTTGATATACCCAAATTCGATGGCAAACTTGGTGAAGACCCTAAAAACCACGTGATGATGTTTCAATATATTTACATTTGTTTCAGAGAACTCTCATAGGTGTAGCTACGAAATGGTATATTGATCTACCTCAACGTTCCTTTTGCGATTTTAACACCTTAGCAATGGATTTCGTAACACATTTTCAGTTTCCAATCCTCTATGAAATAGGTACAAACCTTTTGACCTCAATTCACCAGACCACTTCTACTCATATATCCGATCATAAACATGAGTGGAGATGACAACGTATGTTGATTAAGGATCACATTCCCAATCAGTTACTCGCCAATTGGTTTACTAAGTCTTTACTTCCCCCCATGGGCTAAGGATGTTGCCATGGGAGGTGTTGTTGCCGAGGAGAAGGATATCAACCGTGCTCAGTACCTTGACTTGGTCTATCCCCAGTCAGGCACTTTGTATGACCTAATTCCTTAATCTCCTCATCCTACCTCATATCCTTCAAGACCTTCAACGGATCCACTTGCTGATGACGTTCTTGGTTTGGTTCAAACAAAATCGATGGCCAAATCCTCAAAAAATAAAAACCAACTTGCCGCACCTTCTAGTTAAACCGTTTCAAATCCAAAAAATTTCCCCCCTCCTATTGTTTCAACCAAAGTGAATGCGGTTTTATCCTCATAATATTCGGGAGGAAAGAAGAAAGGAAAGAATAAATCCAAGAAATATGAGAACTAGTAGGAGGGTAATAAAACATAGAACTCTGATGTTGAATCTAAAAACAAGAAAAAGGAAAAATTTCCATGCCTTATATGTGGAGGTGACCACTTCACCAAAAAGTCCCCTCGTCGTGAGGAAGTCAGTAAATTTCTTAAAAATACCCCCACCCCGGCAGTCCTTACGGATCCTTTCACTACCCAACAATAATTATTGACCATAAATCCTTGCATGGGCCTTCTTTGTATTCCATAGATGAAGTTAGAATGATTTCAAGTGAATCAGTTAGTCTCAATACTTGATCCCATAACCATGACCCTCCTCCAGAGAAGAAGACTGATAATGTTCCACCAGAAAAAAATTCAGCATCCTCTCCCCCTCCTACTAATGGTCTTCAAATTGAAAAACCTATTCTTGATGCAATTCTTCGACCACCTATGAGTACACTTCAAAAATCCATACTTAATCCTAACACACACGCAACACAGTACTATAATATAGCAAAAACTATGGCTCAAGCACTATGTGCTATATTGACTGTCGAAGTACTCCAAACATATCCTACACAACGAAAGAACCTTCTATCAGTTCTTGGAGCACGGGATCCTAAACAAAACAACATTATCTCTTTCAAACCAGATGACTTTAAGTCTAGTCTCTCCCATCAATTGGATTTCCAATTATCCACGGAATTTATTGGGAAGATAATCCGACTTACCATATTTGGCAAGGGAGCCTCAACTTCGGTCTTGTATTTATCCTCTTGGAGAGATATCGAATCTCCCAAGATTAACTGTTCACCTATGACATTAAATGATTTTGATGGTTGTAAATTTCAAACTTATGGATTACTGCCCACTCTCTAGGTAGAATTGAGGGGAGAATCAATCTCCATTCATGTTGAAGTTGTCGATGCTCCTTTAGACCACAATATTCTTCTAGGTTGAAACTGGTTCTACAGAATGCAAGCTGTTTCTTCATCTGACTTTTGAGTATTCCAATTCCCACTCCAAGGGAATATCATTACTATTTACCAATTAGATTTATGTTCACCTCATGCGACTTCCAATTCTGCAAATAATGTTCCACTTTTGGCTTCTTCTACCCCTGAATATCAGAATATTGGAGTAGGTCTTCTCAAGGATTCCACACTCATGGGAGTCTTTCCATTATCCAATATTCCTCCCATTTTGCAGGAAGCATCCATGAACATGATATCCACTTCTATCCTCGAAACCCTAAATAAAGGAAAATCAATTTTTGAGTCGACATCAATAATCCATTTCGAAGAAATGTACCAGGCCATTCAGTCCACCAGTGATACCACCATCAATGATCATCTTTTGGTGGCTTCAGATATGTTTTACCTACCATATTGGTTAGAATCCCCCCCATTTCTATATTATCTTTTTCATACACTCCCCTTTGATGAGTCCATCATGGAAGTCATGTCATTAGATGAGATCCCATGGAAATACCATCATCACCGATATTCTTTCCTTCCCAATTTCCATATGGTAGAAGACAAGTTTGCAACAACGGTTTCATCCGATATTGTAACTAATCCTCAACCCTTGGTTCTCACCCATGATATTGAGTCTAAGGGTAATTTGAGTAATATTACCAAAAATATTTCCATTAATATATTCGTGAAACCCGACATTATAGAGAACATCCATGTAGGCCAGAATTCCTCCCCTTCAGAACTAAAGGCTTATACAACCTTTTTTAAAGAGTTTAGAGATATTTTTTCTTGGACAGATGAAGAAATTCCAGGGATATATGCTTCCATCAGTGTTCATGATATTAGGACTTACCCTGCATCCAAGCCAGTTCGTCAAAAACTTCGACAAGTACATTCGAGGAAAGAAGCCACCATTAAGGAAGATATTGAAAAAATTATTAAGGATGGTTTTTTTATCTTGTACCTTTGACAGAATGGGTGTATAACATTGTCCTTGTCAACAAAAAATAGGGTACCATTAGGGTTTGTATCGATTTTCAGGATCTAAATCGGGCTTTCCCTAAGGACAATTTCCCCACCCCATACATTGCACAAATCATCGATAACTGCACCGGAAGTGTCATCTTGTCATTCATGGATGGATTTTTTGGCTACAATAAGATTGAGATACTCCCATCGGATCAACACAAAATTACTTTTATTTTCCCATGGGGATATTTTCCTATAGAAATCTACCTTTTGGTTTGAATAATGATCGCACTACTTTTCAACGCGCCATGTATTATTATATCCATGACATAAAACACATTGTGGAACCTTACCTCGATGACATTCCTGCTCATTCGGAGTAGTGAGATCACCATGTTGACCATTTGAGAGCCATTTTTCTCAGATGTTGCCACTATAACATCCATTTAAATACACACAAGTGTGTTTTCTGTGTTGAGACTGGTCAACTGCTTGGTTTCATTGTGTCCAAGAATGGCATCCACATAGACCCTCTGCAGATCGAAGCCATCTTGGCCTTACCATATCCTACAAATGTTAATGAAATCCAAATTTTGCAAGAGAAGGAAAACTTTTTACATCGTTTCATCTGCAATTATGTCGAGAAAACAAATAGTTTCATGCATTTACTAAAGAAGGATACACCCTTCATTTGGGATGACCTGGCATATCATGCATTCAATAATCTCAAACATGCCATCACTCATGCACCTATTTTTCAGCCACCCAATTATACTAAGGATTATTCCCTATATGTGGTTGCATCCCTATCAACCATTGGTATGGTTTTGGTTCAAATAGACGAACACGATCATGAACATATGATCTACTATCTGAGTAAGATTCTTTTGGACTCTGAAACTTGGTACTCACAAGTGGAGAAATTAGCTCTGGCCACGATCATCGCGTTCCATAAGTTTCGTCACTACAACCAAATCCTAACAATAATGGTATATGTACGTTCTAACCCCATTTATTACATCTTTACTCGTCAGGTGCTTAGGGGGAAATACTCTCGCTCGATTGTCATTTTCCAGGAATTTGAATTGGAATTTGCAAAATATAGTTCTAAAATGTCTTTTTTCTTCGTCGATCTTATGTGTGAGCTTCCCTGTATTACTGAGGGAACAAATCCCATTAATTCATTACCCGATGAATTCTTGTTCCTCATTAGTCCTTCTGACCCTTGGTATGGAGATTTAATTCTCTATCCCCAGACACAATGGTTTCATCCTAGTGCAACCCCTTATGAACTTCATCACATCCACCATCATGCTAAATATTACCTCGTTATTAATGATACCTTATACATCCATGACGTTGATTCCAAATTACGATGTTGTTTAACTCATGAATAGGATGAGATAGTTTTGAATTATTTCCACTCTGGATCTTGTGACGATCATCTTTTTGGGATGAATACTGCCCATAAAATATTTCGCGTTGGGTATTTTTGGGCCTCGATATTTAAATATTTCCTATATATTGTCAAGAAATTCCCACCTTCCCAATTGTTTACATAAAAAAGAGCACCCATCCCGCTTTGTTGCATCCTGTCATCATGGTTGGTCCCTTTGCAAAATGGGGCCTCGATTTCGTGCATTGTAGATATACCTCAGTCGGGGGGCATGGTTACATTATTGTGGCTGTTGACTATTTCACTAAATGGGATGATTATATTCCTACTTATGCCGAGGATGGAAAACAACTGCTCTCTTTCTATTCAATCATATCATCTCCATACTCGGGATCCCTAGGGCCATTGTGACCGATCATAGGTCACATTTTCAAAATAAGATGATGTCAAAATTAAGTGCTAAGTTAGGGTTTCACAATGACAACTATACACCCTACTATCCATAGGCCAATGACTAGGTTGAAGCTATCAATATAGTATTAAAAACCATGCTTCAACAGATGGTAGGACAAGCCAAGTCCAACTGGTATTTGCAACAATTTTCTACATTATGGGCCTACTAGACCACCATTAAGACATCCACTAGTTTTACACCATTTTAGTTGGTGTATGGAATAGAGGCTACACTTCCCATATAGTGTGAAATACCTTCCATGAAACTCATTGTGGAACTATTACCCAACACCACTCTGGAAGAAGATATTTTCTTGTATCTAAACAAGCTTGATGAAACTCGTCGCGATGCTACCTTAGAAAATGAGGTGCATAAATGACAGATGAAAGCTCAATATGAAAGCTTCGTTCAACATCACTCTTTCAATGAAGGTGACCTGGTCTTGACCTACAACCATAAACACGACAAGTTGGGATATGGAAAGATGGAATCAATATGGAATGGGCCTTACATCGTCAATTGTTTCTTAAAGAAAGTGGATTAAGAGTTGATATATTATGAAGGGATACCCCTGGGAGAGCCTCACAATGGGATCTACCTTAAAAACTACTATTCCTAGGACATATAACATATGTTTGTTGTATATACTATTTATACAGTGTTGTGTGTTTTTTGAAAATTGTGGATTTAGTGTGAATGTAATATGTGTCCTTCACAAACCTACTTATGTAGTCCTATGTTTAAAATGAACATATGACCACTTATATTGGTTTCATGGATGGTGCTAATCGTTACACCTTGAATCTTGCATCAGCAACCTGGGTACTATACTCTCCTATCGGTGATCTGGTGAGTTCAGGAGGAACTTGTTTGTGCCCCTCAACAAACAATCTTATAGAGTATCATGCGCTGATTGGTTTGTTGACTGAATCCCTGGCTAATGATGTAAGTCATATTAGGGTTTACCTATATTTGTAGTTGGTAGTACATTAGTTAAACTGAGTCTACACCATCCGGAACCCCCCTACTCCTTTGTATGTTCTGAAGAGTTAGGATTTTGGAAAGGTATTTTGAGCAGGTTTCTTATCAGTATATCCCGAGACATTTGAATACAGTGGAAAATTCCTTAATTTTTTTTGTCTTTGGTTAGTATCTTTCTCATATTTAAATTCATTTTAACATCAATTCCATGCATTGAATCACAGAAATACATAGGTAGACATTCATTCACATAGCACATTTATACACACATTTGTAAATAATATATATATATATATTTAAGTAGTGCTGAGATACAAAAATACTGAAGCCATAAGCTTTCAAGTCACTTGAATTTTGGAACTATCACAGTTTCAAATACATATAAATAGGGGAAATATTGAAGCTTAGAAGCTTTCAGTGTAGATATAGTACAAAAGAGAGGGATCCACTACGGGCTAATACTCATGCTCATGATATCACATCATGACCCGAGCCACATGATGGTGTAGCCTCCCAAAATGACTTGAAACTCCTGCATTATGGCGTTGGTAGTGCCAATGAATATCATTAATGTAAATTTTAGTAGTATGGCTACAATCAGTCACTCTAGTTTCTCCTTAATCTCCCGGAGTTCCTCATATTCCTCTGCCTCTATATTCCTGAAAACCATATCTCTAATGGCCCCTCTCCTCACTATAGGAAAAGCTCCTGCTAGACAAGAAGAGCCTATGTCTACACAAAATATTTTTGTATGTCTCAACATCACATCATAATAACAAAAAAAAGTGAAATATGAAAAAAAAAACATGTATATAGTGATTTGTTTCTTAACTCATTCGTCCCATTGATATCCCTCTGGTAGTTGAAGGTTAGGTTCATCCATGAAATTTGTCGTAGCATAAGCATAATCCTCCACCATTAGCAGTTTCTCTCTCAGCTAACGGAAGAAGACCAATCCATATGTATCCCTGGGGAGTCCACCACCACCATGGTGGGACATGGCCTCTATCCACCTGTTAATATGAGGGTCCTCAACATAAAAATTGATTAAGGGTACTTGAGATGTCATCCATGGCACCCTTTCTAAGAATAAAGATACCACTATAGCTCCATAGTTGAACTATTTTAGCTCCCCTCTCCGACATTTGGCTAGCTGGTCATTCAAGCTGACTAGGAACCCCTCGCTCCAGTTAAAGATGGTAGGAGCCATGCATTATACTGCATATAACATGTGAGCCCATGTAGTTAGATGGGCTGAACTACTACCCAAAACCTTCTCAATCATGAAGGCTACAATTCGCAAGGGTCGATCCACTATGTGTTTGATGGGGATTTTCCCTCCTTGGGAATTAGTCTCCACCGAGCGGTACCCATCAGTTAAGTCATCCACATACAACTCGCTACATCATGGACCTGTCAACGCTACCGATATCCCCCTATGGGACAATCTAGCCAAGAAATAGATTTCTTCCATATCTATAGTCAAAATGTGGGTCCTGACCTCGAAATTTAGTTGATCCGAGTCCCAAATGTGGATCAAGTGCTCCAGAAGACACACATATTCCCTCATCCCTGGTACTCTAAAGTATTTGAGAATCCCACACTCATAGAGGGCCCTTATGGTCATTGGATCATTGTCCGCTTGAATATAATCCAACTCATGTTGTCTTTCTTTCCAAATCACCATTTTGTGAGTGGTTTTCCTACCAAAAACAATTTAAAAATCCATTAGAAGCATGATAAAACCCTTCAAAGAAAGAAAAATTGCAAATGAGTGGCTATTTTTTTATTTATTTTTTGAAGTGACCTAACTGTTAGTTCTCTTCCTGGAGGAGGACAGAGCATTGACAATTTTTCCCCATGTTGACAGAGTGACCTCAGTGCTTTTCCCTCTTTTAAGGGGTGCATTGACACACCTCCTGAAAGGGAGAAAAGCGTCGTCTTTGGAACGCTTTGTGTCCTTGAAGAAATGCTAAAAAAACCCCCAAAATTGATTTAAAATGAAAAAAGGGAACCATGAATGTGAAGGGATAAGGTTTAGCTCTTACCTGGTCCGTATGATTTGTGCAAAGTGTGGGAATATAATAAACCCACTCATAACCTAGGATAAAATATTTAATCATTATTTGATTAAATTCCTACCCACTAGCTAATTAGTTGGCATCCACTTGCACCTTAAAGTCAACACATGCCATCTATACCCCATGAATGTTGTATTTTGGATTCTAGGTGGATCTTGACCACTTTATGGTCTCCCATAATTAGTAACTATGCTTTCCTACAGATTCTTCCTTATTCTGCTTGTATCGATCTTTTATGTGGATAAGGTAAAGTTGGTTAACTAGTAAACTAGTATCTTTTTTTTCCAACCCGTCCTCCATGATTTTCTCTCCATTTTTGAGGATTAGCATGTTTTCCATCACTCGTGACAACTCACTCATGCTTTTTATTATTCGTGAGGTCCTTGACTAATTTGGGAAGTGCTTTAGCCACCTATGGGGGTTTATCATATTTGGTAAGTCAACCTTTCTGAGATTTATGAGTTCCCTCCATACAAATAAATTTTACCTATGAGGTATGTACTATTTATGTACACTATTATTCATCATTATTCAATGGAAGGATACACTCCAATATTCATCTCTTCATTCATGTGATCCGGCCTCTTTTATTCTCTCTATTTTTCCTGTGTATGCTTATGATAATTATCTTAGTAGCAATATCTATTTATTATGATTCTTCTTAGAATATTTTATCATATCACTGTAGCTATTATTTTTACATGGTATCAAAGTGCATCTAGTCTCATATCCCTTTCTGAAGAAGAGCTTTCTAGCTTGCAAGATTTTCTCCTATTTTTGTTTTGTAGGTTCTAGAGAGTTTCTTCTTGAGTGCATCAAATCAACAATATGGATTCTTACTCAGCTATAATTCTTACTCCCTTCAACTATCGCAAATGGAAAAAAAAAATTGGCATTCTATTGTGTAGTAAAGGACTGTAGAGTTACTCTAGCTTTGGAGAATGAGCCCAACGTTGTGATTGAGAAAGCTAAGTGGCATAATAGGTTGGATGAAGCCTATGGATTTATTTGTCTTTATATTTTTCCTGATATAATATTTCATAAATATTGTTTTACCACTCCAAACTAAGTGTGGACCCAATTGGAGTCTCTCTTTAAAGGACTATACAGAGTTACTCTAGCTTTGGAGAATGAGCCCAATGTTGTGATTGAGAAAGCTAAGTGGAATAATGGGTTGGATGAAGCCTATGGATTGATTTGTATCTCAATTTCTCTTGATATACTCTTTCATATAGATGGTTTTACCACTCCAAACCAAGTGTGGACCCAATTTGAGTCTCTCTTTGGAGTGGTAAAACAATATGAGCTAAGTGCGCATCAATTGGAGATAGAGTTATTCTCACTAAGTCCAGGAAATTTCGATTCTATTGAATGTTTCTTCACCAAGTTCAAGTCACTTTTTATAATTCTTAAGAAATGTTGGATTGAGAAGGAAGGTTATCAATTAATCCTTTACATTCTTTCTAAATTAGGTCCTGATTACTCAGTTTTTGTCTCTACTTTTCATGCTAGTAGGCTTATTGTTCCTAAGTGGAAAATTCCTTCTTTAAATACTTTTCTTGATTCACTAACAAAGGAGAAAGATAAATTGATACATATGGGTGTTATTAAATATTCCAAGGGAAATTATCATTCTCTCATGGTTCAAGGAATCAATAATATCAAATCGAAAGAAAAACAAATTGTGAAAGAGAATAAGCCAAAGTAAAAAATTGAAGATGGAGACTCGAAGCCTACTATATGAAGATTTAATGAAGAAAGTTAACAATAAAGGGAGAAAATACAAGTTTTATTATTGAATAAAGGGAGTTCATTCAGAGAATAAATGTTTCAAGAATAACATGGACATCATGTCTCATCTTCTTGAGAAGCACAAGATCAAAGTTCCAAATGAGCTAGAGAAGCCTGTTGATTCTTCAGAACACTGTCATAGTGCACAGTTCCAAGGTGATATACTCTATGCCTTGAGTTCCAATGTTAAATAATTTCTTCATGTATATGATATATATTTAGTATATGATATATCAGAATCATAAATATCATATCCTTTCTTTGATAATCCTCCCACCAGTCTCCTAGATTCATCTCTCAATAATTGTGATTTTTCACTAGATCCTGGATTGTCTTTGAGAAGCTATTCCTCACTCCATAATTAAGATTTAGAAACATATTTTCAGGCTTATATGAATGCCATGACAAAAATAATACAACGATTCATACCATCTACCATACCTATGAATAATTCTAAGACTATACAAATCCCAAGTTCACTAGTTGATTCCTCATTGGTCTCTTATGTAGTGATACTTATCTTACATAGTTTGAAGTCTTTCCTATCTTTAAATGGTTGGTTATCCATGAAATTATACAAATTTTTAATTATATTAAACGTGTTTTCATATGTTCTAAACACTTATGGTTCATATATAAATTCCATCCATCATTCATATTTTTACACCTATCAGTTTTTCTCAGTTGCTCACAGGTTTCCTAGTCTAGCCCTATATCATCATGGAGTCACTAAATCCTTTGTCTTTTATTTTAAAAATGATAATTTTATGATATATCAGTGTTTTATCATCCTCATATCAGATCTGGGAAGGTTCTACATCATATTGGAAGAATGAGATGTGATTCACATCACAATTTTGCAGCTATTTAGGGAATTGAGTATGTAATAAATTGTCTTAATTTTTGTACTCTTTGGGAAGGAGTATGCAAAAATATCTTTTCCATTTCAGATTGTGTTTTCAGATCAGATTTTGTTAGAATCAAGAAGAATTTAGATGATTCTCCTACTTTTTCAGTTGATGAGATACCAGGAGTCTCTCCACTTCTTTCTTGCAGATTCAACACTGTAGCGCATTATCTTGGAGTTCATGAATTCTTAATCAAGTATTTGACCAAGAAATAGTTCATTAAGCTCATTCAAATGAAGATAAATATATTTTGAATACATATTATCCCAAAGTTTGTGCCTTTTCCTTTCTTGAGGGAGGATTTTCCCCATGTGTTTTTCCTCTTTCCTCGGCTTTTTGGACATAATAATTATTAAAGGGTGACCATAACCTTGTTGTATACACCTATATTTTTGACATACCATCATAAAGTTAGACTTAAATGGGGGTGTTAGAATATAATAAACCCACTCATAACTTACGATAAAATATTTAATCATTATTTGATTAAATTCCTACCCACTCACTAATTAGTTGGCATCCACTTGCACCTTAAAGTCAACACATTCCATCTATAACCCCAGAAATTATTTATTTTGGATTCTAGGCTAATCGTGACCACTTTATGGACTCCCATAATTAGTAATCGCACTTTCCGGTAGATTCTACCTTCTTATGCTTTTATCCAACGTTTTTGTCGATAAGGTAAAGCTAGTTAACTAGGAAACTGGTATCTTTTGTTTCCAACCCATCCTCCATGATTTTCTCTCCATTTTATAGGATTAACATGTTTTTCCATCACTCTTGAAATATCACTCATTATTTTTCTAATTCGTGAGGTCCTTGACTGATTTGGGAAGTGCTTTAGACACCTAAGGGGGGTTATCATATTTGGTAAGTCAACATTCCTAAGCTTTATGAGTTGTCTCCATACAATTTGATTTTACCTATGAGGGATATACTATTTATGTATACTATTATTCATTATTATTCAATGGAAGGATACACTCCAATATTCATCTCTTCATTCATGTGATTCAGTCTCTTTTCTTCTCTCTATTATTACAGTGTATGCTTGTGTGAATTATCTTAGTAGCAAGATATATTTCCTGTTCTTCTTCTTAGCATATTTGCTCATATAATTGTAGTTATTATTTCTACATGTAGGTGGTCAGAAGCTCTAGGAATCCTTGTTTGAAAATAACCATGTTTGCACAAAATTCCCTCCAGAACTATAGTTAAATTACAATGGTAAAAAAATAGTTACCATTCCCCTTTTTATAATCAATTTTTTTAATTTTTATTGAAAAAATAATTAATCAAATATTTCAATATTTAGGGTTTTTCCATGTATTTTCTATAGTTTTCATAGTGCACTTGTTCTAAATCCATTTTCGAAGGTTTCAGGTTATTTTTATGACACATTTGGCTATGACTGAGTTTCTTTTTTCATTTTTCACACTTTGGGATAAGATGAAAAAGTACCAAGCATCTTTTATACCTTTGAAATGCTCATTAAGAACTGAGTGAAGAGGTATCAAGTACACTTTTAGTGTTTTTCAAACTCGTTAAAACTGTATTATAAAAAAACACCTCTTATGGAGTTACCTTTAAGATTTTTTCAGACTCCTAAAATACGAAAAGATTGCCAAGCGAACTTGATTCTTTCATGCTTGTAAAAGTATTTGAATGATCATCTAATCAAGGATAGTTCACCCATTTTTTGCATTGATTATAATTATTTATGAAAAAGTTACACTCTAGTTTATTGCAACTAGAAGAGTTATCCTGGGCATTAGTTTATACTTTTTTGGTACTCGGGGACTAAATTTATGAAAACGTCCACCCTGTAGTCTTCTTTGTCATTTCAGACTCTGTAAACATGAAATGACGAGTGAGTTCATATTTCATTAGACTCAAAAAATAAAACAATGAAGGGCCCTTTCTGGGAATGAACCCCTCCTTTCTTAGGTTCATAAAATGTATGAGAATGGATTCGTCATCCGATGAGCTACAACGAGTGTTTGTTACCCTATTTGAACTCATTAAAATGAAAAGAGATAATCATCCTTCATGATGGGGAATTTAAGGGAATGGGAAATATCCTTTCATTTTTTTTTATGGCAGCTCATAGTCCACCTTTGAACATGGAACATGTCTACATTTTCATTTTCAAATAGTTGGGAATTTAGCTTGTCCTCAAGCTGATCCATTTTCATGAGTCATATAAATTCTAAGTTAATTCAAGAATGCATTGTCATGTCATTTCATTACACTTGGTTTTCATCTCATTGAGTCAATGCTTCCAATTCATTTGCCGTATCATGTAATTTTCAAAGGGAGTCTCTTCTGCAAACTACCTCTTCAATTACCTTACCTTCCGTCAAATTCGATCATATCTAAGTCAATCCTATGGTTGTTTCATCACTTCAACATCATATTTTGTTCCATGTTTTGAGTCGATGATGGGGGAATCATCACAACCCTCCTTTGACGAGTCTATTCCTATTGACTTCAACACATCACCCAGGAGTTGGACTTATAAACCAAGTCAAGTACCTTGAAGCCTGCATGCCTCAATGACAGGACTCCTCGCTTTCAAAAGTAGGTTTTCATCAATGGCCTCTGATTGGAATACTCTATTGAGTGTTTGAATTCAATTCCTTTATTCACACTTGGAATAATGTACTCAAATACCTTGGGAATCATTAAAATCAATGGTGATATCCCTCGCACTTGTTAACGGTATACATCAATGACTTCTAATCAAGTGGTTTCTACCATATTTGAAATTAGGTCATCTATTCACATGGTTATGAATCATATCATTTGGGAATTGGAATGAATACCTTGAGTGGTTACGTATTCACATGAATGTATGCCTATCCTCAGGTTGCAATGGAGTATTATTTGAATTTATGACATGGGACACATTGTATATTTGGTGGTTGTGTCTAGTATTGAGTTCTGATAATAAGGATCTACTTTTAATGTTCTGTAGCCATGTTTCGTATTCAGTCTTATCATCATGGAACTACAATGTATTCTTGGTAGCCATGAAATAGTCATCATCATGGATCTGTAGTGTATTGGTATGTAGCCATGATTGGGTCAGATAGTTGGTCTCTGGTCTTACATCAAGTATAAACTCATTTCTCTTTTTCCTATGATACTAGATCAACATCTAGAAAAGTATTTTACCTATCACATCCCTTTAGCTTCATACTTTGCGGACATTCTGTTGCACCCAAAATATGTACCAATGCTTCAATCCCTCAAAATCCCTATCCAAGAACTATTTTGTATACTCTCTACTTATTCCTAGCCTAGTTGGCACACTTTGTATTATCACACAGAGCACCATCCATATATGGCACTTGTTGCACATTGGAAATAGGTGCTGGTGGCACCCTTTTCTTCACTACAAGGTGCACCATCACACTTACCCTTGTTGCAAGGAGCACCAACAATATTACAGAGGAAAAAAATAGAAATTTCGAGAAGATTCCAAGTGAAATATCTCGTGGAGGATGATTCTATCTACTTGGGAGAGATGGAACTCGACCTCCTAGCCCATAGGGATCATTTCCTATCCTCTTCCGAAAATATCTCAACTCATTTGGGATTCCATTGGCCTATAAAAGAAAGATCCATGGATCATGTGAAGAAATACCAAGAAGAGCATCCTTATGCTATTGGATTGAATTCTAGTGTAGAGAAAAATCCAAGAGAGTGTTGTGAGTAAAGAGTTTGTATTAGTTGAGAGTTGTGTGAGTGTGTCAAATAACTTATGGAGACAAAGCTATTGACATCAAGGATTTGGTTGTAGCTTTCTCTTTTCATTGTTTAATACAAAAGTGTTTCCCTTTCCCAGACATGATTTATCTCAATATTGATCATTTATTGTTAGAATCCTTGATCCCTAATATAGATTTATGATTTGTCTTGTTACTCTCATCCCTTGTTTTGTTTCTTGTGTCTCTTTGCAGGTATAGTAGATCACATTAAGATCAATGAAACAAGGAAAAACCTCTAGATCTATGGTAAGTGAGTTATTTATTTAGGTAGATCAATTATCTAGGGAAAGGATATGCTGCTATGTCTTTTTGTTCGAGACTTCTACAATACAGGCCAGAGGAACAAGCAGTGTCTACACTAGGTGAAGTATTCCTACAAACACTATACCAGATCGAAACAAACAAAATTGACAATTTCTTTCTAGATTGTGGGGATAGGGGTGATAGAATAAGCTGACATGTTAAATAGTTCAATTTGATGCACTTCCTTATTGTCGGGGTTAGTATTAGGTTGAGAAGGAAGTTGAGGTCATAATGGTACGTTAATTGGTGCAGGGTTAGCAGGGAGTTCTAGTAGTTGCTGCTGAAACTGTGTGTGAGGAAATTGATTCTGTGGGTAAGGATTTCTCTAGTTTTGGGACCAATGAGTTGGATGATTTTACTGTGATGACCATGATTACATCCATGGTGTAGGATATTGAATTGTAGGTTGAGTGGATGGGTGCATGGTAAAACTTGTGTTTGCTTGGACTGAAATTTAGCATGGTTAGAATAGACACATGCATTGACACTATGGGAGGGTTTCCAGACTCAAACATGACCGACATTAACAATTCAAGCATAAAAAAATATACCTATAGATTAATTAATGTGTTGCATGGGTCCAACATTGTTTTTTTTTAATTTGTGCTTGCATGGACTAAATTTTGGCATGGTTAGACTAGACACATGCATTGACATTGTGGGAGGGTTTCTAGACTCAAGCATGACTGATACTACAAATTCAAGCATAAAAAAATACCTATAGATTAATTAATGTGCTGCATGGGGACAACATTGAAATATTTTAAATTTGTGCGTGTAGTGCTTCTTCAACAGACAATCCATTAATACACTTTAGTATTTGTTCTATATTTTGGAAAGTAATTATGTAATAATTTGTGCTATATTCTAAATGTGAGAGAGATATGTATGCACAAACTAATTATCAACACCCCTATTAAAAGTATGCAGAATAAGATTGAATCACTTATATCTAGTTTTTGTTTATAACAATAAATCTTATAGACTAAGTTTTGGAAGGTTACGTTTTTAGGCACAGTTGGACTTGTAGCATGACAATTCAACATGGTAAATTAAATTTAGAATGTTAAGTGATTTATTGGTAGATAGTTGGTTTTTTGCTAATCTTAGAGGTTTAAATTAACCTTCAATATTAATACATTCTTGGATTTTTCACTTTATAGTTGGATTCTACATTTGCTCCATATTTCTCATGTATAATTATTGATTGTGTAGAGTTATGGTTGGTTTCCAACTCTTTTCTATGATAAAATATTCAAATCTATTAGTCAAGTACTATAAATTTTGTAACCAAATTAACATGACCTTGAGTTGTTGCAACGTTAATAAGTCTAAGATAACCTTGTAGAATATATATTACTTTATGGAGAATTAGTGTGAATTTGAAACTATACATATAGAAAGATAAATTGTTGTTTAAAAAAAATTATGTGCATGTGGAATGTGACTTCAACAATATAACATCTAGAATGTGTTTGTCATAAAATATTTGAAATATTATTAAAATTAGTATGAATTTTGTCTCTCAAAAACCTTAGAGTGTCTTATTCACTACAACAAAATTGACTTTAGGCGGTTGTCTTTTGCCTCAAAAAGTCACTTTTGGGGGTGGTCTTTACAAAATCGCTAGGAGGTCTTTACAAAGCCACCCATAATAGCACCGATGCTAAAAGTTTTTACTTTTAGGGGTGGTTCTGGAAGAGATAAAAAACATCCCTAAAAGTGACTTTTGGGGGCGGTTCTAAACTGCCCTCATAGAACCCTATGGGGGAAGTTCCAAGCCCCCCCCAAAAAAAATCCTTATTAGAAACCTATGGGGGTGGTTACAAACCCCCCTCATAGGTACCTATAGGTTCGGTTGAAACTCCCCCCTAAAAGTATTTATTACAAAAATTTGGGGGCGGTTATAAACTCCCCTTGTAGGTACCTATGAGGGCGGCTCAAAACCCCCCTTAAATGTATTTATTACAAACCTTTGGTGGGGGGTTATAAAACCCCCTCGTAGGTACCTACGAAGGCTGGTAAAACCCCCCATAAAACTATTTAGAAACCTTTGGGGGAAGCTATAAACCCCCCTTGTAGGTACCTATGGAGGCGGTTCGAACCCCCCCTAAAAATATTGACAAAACTTTGGGGGTGATTATAATCCTCCCTCATAGGTAGCTGCGTAGGAGGTTTGAAACCCCCCCTAAAACCATTCACAAAAAAATGGGGGAGGTTATGAACCCCCCTCGTATAAACTTACTTGGGGGTATTGAACCCCCCTCATTTTAACATACAAGGGCATTTTTTAACCCCCCTCGTAGTGACATATGAAGTTAGTTTAGAACCCCCCTCGTAGCCATAATAAATCATAATAAAATATATTTTATTTAAACTATCAATATTGCAATAGGGAACAAAGGAATCAAACCTTCAACCTCCTGCTTGTAAAGCAGGCGTTCTTCCATTGAGCTAGAACCCTTTAAGAATTGGGAAAAGGGGTAATATTAATAAGACCAATATAGTTGCTGCAAGATACCTAGAATCTTACATATTACATAAAATAGAAGATACGGGTATACACTAACCTCTTACATAATGTGGTAACATAAAAAAAGACCAAAAACAAACAATGGTATTCTCCATTCAACACACCAGTATTGATCTTGTACCCAACTGTATTCTCCATACAATTAACATGCCATAATTACCTTCGACCTTAGACAAATCCTTTCATATATTTTGTTCTCATTTGTCACACTCCATGTGCACTTTCATCTCGAAAACATGAAAACAAGATTATTATTAGTGTTGTAGGCAGTTGGTTTTAAAAATCCATGCATTTTGTATTGAAAGAAAACTTTTATAAGGGAGTTTCAAATCATAGCTGATTGCACGGAGAAAGGTATTGGAAAAATGTTCCCAGGGTGTTTCAAAATTTAACTAATTGAGGAAATAAAACCAAAACATAATATATAATGATGAGTAAAATGTTTTTACAGTATATACTAACCCACCTTTTTAAGAAACTACTTCAGGAAAGGTGGATAGACATTTGCTGTTGTAGAGGAAAGTTCAAAATATAGTGCTAAATAAATGACTGTGCTTGTTGAGACAATTATTTCCCAACTTTGAATCTTAGTCATTCATATAGATGAAATGAATCTTAGTCATTATTTTCTAATTTTATTTCTGCTCTAATAAGCTTCGGGAAGCGGTTAGGATAAGCATTGTATATTCCCTTCTACTACTAGCCTTTTTATTGTAAATAAGTTTACGTGAATATAATAAGTATTTAAAAAAAAATGAACATCAGTATGGTTAGGATGAAGGCCTATACCAATACCAGAGCTCATTCTAGAATAAAACAAATATTGCTCGGAGGATCAATAAATATCTTTGGTGATCATCGAATATTCCATATTAGCTACAAATTTATAAAAGAATGTTAACATTTAGGAAGCATACAGGTACACTTTAGTAGATAACTACCTAATATCTAATAGCATGTATATGAAATGAATGAAATTGAAAGATACAAGAAATGAAGAATAATAACCTAACCACTGACAAACAATTAAGTTTAGATAGATCTATTTTTATGATACCCAGTTTTGTTGTTCTTATTCCAAAACAAAATCAATTAGGATAAATGCAAATTCTGAAAATGTTAAAGTCATTTCCAACTGTCTCTGCCTTAGCAGAGGACCATCGGATTGATAATAATTAGGGAGACTCCAAACCACTTCTTATTAGTGGAGGGATTGGCCCATCTATGTCACACATTACTTTTAAATCTGGTCCCAATGGAATCGGTCTTATTCAAACAAAATTTCTTTTTAAGACATCTTCCATTGTAGATACATGTGCTCAAGTTACAGGGGTAGATTGGGATACATATCCATATGGACAGAGGCCTTCACTTCCACCTACTTCAGGTGATTTATCTAGATTGTGAGCTTCAATAAATGCATATTCAAATGAAATTGCAACTCCCATGGGCCCAGGTTCATATGGAGCAGTCACGTCATATTTGGAACTTCAAGACAGGGAATCTAAAGATTTAGATATGGCGAATGGTTTCATTGTCTATGTTTCATCCAAAATTAATCTTAATTATCAGATAACAACAAAGGAAATATCCAAGAAGGTTTTGTGGGAGAATCAAGGAATAGCAGAAAAATAAATGAAGACTAAGGTGTTTTCGAATGATCAATTTTTAGGGTGCATGAACCAAGGACAAATTTTTCTAAATAATACTTCTCACCGTCTTCTTCTGATCATCAAAGTATATTGGTTTTGTTATCAAGTGGTTGTGTGTTGAAGGGGATAGTATGTGAGCGTTATCAACTCTTTCCCATAAAATGTTATGGCAGTTTTGATAATCCATTAGGAAGGTACCTCTGGGATGACTTATTTGACCAGATAGATTTTTGCTTCATTGTCATTTTTTCCATAGTTTTGTCTTTCTACTATGCATAATAATTGGAAAATTTGGATGTAACAAAATACAAAAAACATGCAGAATTCTCGTTGTCGTTTCTGTAATGAACCCTTAGAGGAACAAGTTATTTTCTATACACACTGTCAGGGTAGTCTCACGATATCAGTAATACAATTTCCATTAATGTTGACATTACCTAGTGAACGTGAAGGAAAAATATAGATGTGGCATAGGTGCTTAAAATGTGCACAGAAATATGGAGTTCTAGAAGAAACCCAAAGAGTAGTATTGTTTGATGCTGCATGGGCTTTATCCTTCAGAAAATTCCTAGATATTAGTTTCTCCAATCATGCCGCAACAAGTAGAGTTGCTAGCTGTGGTTATTCATTACATCGAGAATGCCTTCTATTTTATGGGTATGTCACTAAATTTGTCTGCTCTATATTTTGTAAGCAGTTTTCTTGTTATATTTTGATTTGACCATGTGATATCTTACATAATTTATGTACATTAGAGGAAATTTCAACTCAAAATGGGCCTTTTAACTTTTATTCAAATTCCATGTCATCATGTGTTAGCCAATGAAATTGCTTTAAATTTGAAATACCATATAGGTCTTAAACACTTTTTTAATATAAATTTGGGGATAGGTATCATAAAAAAAAACTACTTTTTTTGTTTGTATTTTTGACATATGTCCCTGTGTTTTTACTCAAATTTTGATTGGGAGAGCTCATTGGATGCGGAATTTAATTCTTCCGCATCCAATGAGCTCTCCCGATCGAAATTTGAGTAAAAACATGGGGAGATATGTCAAAAATACAAACAAAAAAGTAGTTTTTTTCTTTTCTTCCTCCAAAATTAATAAATATTATTTTATTATTTTAACTATTATTTTATTAATTCATTTTAGGAGGCCCATTTTGAGTTGAAATTTCCTCTAATGGCACTTGGAGTTTTGTGGAACACCGATAATTGTGTATGGTAGTTAGTAATTGTTCCTAAATAATTTATTGGATCCACATTATTCCCAAATTCAATGTGACAAGTTTGGCAGCATGATTGTATGTTTCCGATATTCCTCCATCAATTTTATTTTTGTGCATTTTCTGCCTTCGAAATTAGAGTTCCATGATCCACATCAACAACATTGGCTCATGAAGGAAGCTGCAGAGGTAATTTATGATACATATTGAAAATTTGGGTAGATGTTTGCTAATTCATTTATATGCCTATTATACCTATGGAATAGTAGCCAGATCCAAACTAATTTTCATTTTGATGCAAGTGAACAAGTGGCAGATAAAGTGGAAATGTTGTTTAGAGAGGTTTTTTACTTTGCTCCATCAGATAGGATCGAAAATTTCCAGATCTAGGTCCTTTTATTCTAGTATTAAGGTTCATGATTCAAGGAGGCAAATTGCAGAGGTTGAAGGAATGTCACATAAAGAGACAGATGAATTTGATCTGATATTATAGATGTATAAAAAGGGTGTTTAATT
The DNA here is from genome assembly GCA_001517045.1 of Pseudotsuga menziesii. Lineage (NCBI taxonomy): Eukaryota > Viridiplantae > Streptophyta > Pinopsida > Pinales > Pinaceae > Pseudotsuga > Pseudotsuga menziesii. The sequence continues at coordinate 42,290 of LPNX010963461.1, read as the reverse complement.
TTCTTTAGGTTCTCCAACATGATGTTATACTAGAATACACTATCTAGTTGATGAATTTTCATATTTATTTAGAAAAATTGCTTAGAAATCATTTCTACATCATCTTCATTCTTTTGATGCAATCTATCAATTCAAACAGGGTTTGTTGCAAGAGGCCATTAAAAGTGACTACCAAGTTGGAAGACCTGTTGCTGATATTTTGAAGCTAAACAATATAAGGCATCTTCTTCTTTATGAAGCATATGAATGGGATCGTCATCTTTGTCATTTAGATTCATTTCTTAGAATGAAAAAATCCCTTGCCAAATTAGAATCTAGTCCACTGGAGGATTTTAAGACACCATATAAGGAATACGATTCTAGTATAAATGAAGAGGTTGGATAAAGTCAGTGTACAATCAAATATAGTAACAATTCTAGTAATTTTGGCATTCCATTGACAGAGGACATGGGCTCTATGGTTGTTGGAAATTGTCTAGATAGAGCTAACGTTTTTGGAAATATTCAATTCAAAGATATTGAAGCTTTCAACAAACATGTTTTAAGTAATGGATCTGTGCATCCTTCCATGGAAAATAATGTGGAAAATTCCTACTTGTGTGATCATTTAGAGGGAACCAATATCTTGAATGGAAAGTTAGATGAAGTTATGGAAACTGTTAAATTGGAAGAAGGTAAAACAACCCTGAATATGGATGGCATGGAAGGAGGTATAGACATTAGAGATTCATCTGATATTACTAAGGGTACCATGTTTCATAATTTTGACATAGAGAATGGTGAATGCAATACCAACATCGAGGTATAACCTCAAACTAGATCTTCCTCACTTATGCAATCATTTCTCTCTTGAACTGCCTAATGAAATTCGATCTTGGTTAGAAAGGCCGGTCCACCTATTTGGTGTGCACCTGCCCTTTTATCTATTTTGTCGGTGGTGTGATCCTTGCCTTAAATGGTTGGGTCATGGAGGTTAATGGAATGAGCTTCCTAGTTCAGATCTCTCTTTTATTGTGATAATGTGTGCAGATCAATTGACTAAGCTGCTGATTTAGTCCCTGATGAAGAGCCTATTTGAGACAAAGACCCAATTGGAAATAAGCATAGATCCACTAGAAGTAGAAACACAGTTAGAGAGGACAATCCTTCATTCACTGGGAAAGTCCTGACTAAAAGAGTCGGAACAATAATTCTCTGTCCAAAGGTCATATGATCCCACACCTATTGTTTCAACCAGGAAGATTTTTTAGGGCAGGTACCCTTAGCAGGAGAGAAATGTTCTTTATGCACAAATACCAATAGAAAAGGAACAAAGTTTATTTATTGCACCCTGAGAAATAAACAACTCCAAAGAATGTCGAGCCATCTTCAAAATTTATAATGTCAAATGATTTTTATTTTAAGACATGGGGAAACTATCCTATAAGTAAGCAATTTATTGGAAAATGTGGTAATTTACCTAGTTCCATAAGCAGGAGTTTTGGTTCCAGGTTTATTTTATTTGATCTTTGTCTCCTTGGACTCTAGAGGTGGCGCATGATCTATAGTTCACTCACTGGAATGCACTTCACTTATAAGAACATGTGCATATCCCATAACTAAATACTGAATGTTAGATATATTATATAAATGAAATAAAATTAAGATCCTACCTTTCTATTTTTGTGTAACTTACTATTTTAATTTTCTCGGGAGTGTGTGCTGAAAGGTCAGTCCCCTAGCCTTCCCACTACCCCCAGTATTATTCATTCATTAAGTTAAAAAGTTAAGTTATTCCATGTTTTAAAGCACTCTATCTCTACATATATAACACTTGGGCTCACACCCTATAATATAGTATGGTTTGTCCTGCTCATCACTTACGTGCAAGGTCCAACTTTAGTGTAATCCACCATGTTTGTTAGGAAGCCTTCCATAACTTCCATAGCTTATGATGATATCAAGAAAACTAGTTCGGTCAACCTTGCATCTATTTGTTTATCTGCTGGAACTAGCTCAGATGCTTGATTTGGTGTTGGAGGAATGTGCTAATATGCATAATGTGCTAGGCGCTTGTGCTATAACTAAATAAATTTGAAATCACTAATTCTTATATTCCTAATGTACCGAAGCTAAGGAAGCAAAGGAAGAAGTTATAACTCTAAGTGCTAACTCACCCCTACCCATCTAATCTCATAAGTTAAGGTGCAACAATAGATTAATAAGCATATCCAATAGTTTATATTTACCGAGTGAAAACTGTTAGAATTAATATGCTATTGATATTAAAGCAATGAGTGCTATTAGATTCTTAATTATTTCTAGTGAAAAGGAATGAATAATACCCACTGAATAAAACATACAAGAATTGCTCGGTATAATTACAGTATAAACTTCATCAATCCCACTAAAGGAGAATTTGAATCATGAGAGAGGAATTTGAATCTACCAACTAAAGATTGACTGCATGGATAACTATAAGTGTCTAAATCACTATTGGAGTTCAACATGATAACTCCATATGTATAATCTAGTTTCTCAATCACTTACAATTAATCAAACTAGTCTAACTGTAGTGGTAGGTGAAAAGTAGGTGAGAACTGGCACCTTCCCACATACAACCATGAATAATTGGCACTAACTGAACTGGAGGATATCTAACTGAATCTAACTAAAGCATAACTAAGCTTGACTAGTCACCAATTTCCAACAACTGGAGGACGTTGGTGTCAACACTCCCAAATGGCTCCTAAAATGTGGGGATTGGTCTAGGAGGCACCTAAACTGATGCATGAAGGTGCCAGTTAACTAAATGATTCCTAAGTTAGTAAAATATAATATAATGGATAGTTTGGACTAGGGAGGATTATAAATCCTCACAACCCCCCTAAATCCTAACTTGGACAACTGTGGGCCTTGAAAACAAGGCCAAAAGTCACCCNCCCCCCCCCCCCCCGCGCTCCCCCCCTCAAAATAAGTAGGAACATGAAAATACAAGCTATCTTTAGAATAAAAGAAGTTTCCTCCTTAAAAAATAACTTGTCAAAAACTCTGCTGCAAATTGCAGCTTCTGTGCAATAGTATGGTTCTTCTATGAAGCAACATCCTGAAGCTATGCAAGTGAACCTCTCAATGTCCTTCTAAAATGATGAATTTGTGTTTCTTTTGTATTGAAGAGGTAGAGAATGATCAAGTTTATTCTTTTGTGGGCCAAGAAGATGATCATTCACTATCATCATGTAGAACTTTCTTGGACTTTGTTGCACCACTATGTAGGGATTGAATCTGTGAGAGAGAGAGTAACATGCTCATTCTAATACTGGAACTTATTTCTCCTTCTATGTTCTATATTCCCAGCACCATCCCTAGCTGCAACAATGAGCTTTTCAAAGCTCATCTAGGCTTAGGATTTTGGTTTGGAATGGATGCTAGATCTGGATCTAGAATCTCATGAGGTTCATCCTCAATAACAAGATCACACTGGTCTTGATCCTCTTTATCTGACTCTGAAACATGTAACAAATCATCATCATCAAAAAATGGTGGAAGAGTGGTTATACCTTATTTTGCTTTGGATGGTGGTGCATCAAACAACTGATCTTTTTCAAACTGAATATTTCGCTCAATGAAGCATTTCTTAGTTGTAAAATCCATCAAATTTTCAGCTTTTTCATCTTCTTCATACCCCAACATAATGCATTCACTACTTTGGGCTTGGAATGTTTTTCTCTTATCAATGGGTATTATGGCCCAATATTTGGAACCAAAAAATCTCAAGTGAGAGACATTGGGCTTATGCCCATGTAGTGCTTCAAATGGAGTGAACCCAACCACTGATTTATGAGGCACTCTATTCTACAAATACGAATCATATTTTATAACTTATGCCCAAAGAGAAGGAGGAATATTATTGGAATGGAAAAGACATGTTTCCATATCCTTTAATGATCTATTTTTCATCTTAGCCACACCATTATGCTGTGGTGTATATGGAACTACGTGTTCCATTCGAATCCCCTCAGATTCATAGTAACTATGGAACTCTCTTTTAATGTACTGTGGTCCTTTATCAAATCTTATGGACTTGATATTTTCCATGAAACTATTCTCAACCATAGATTTAAGAGATTTAAAAATTTCAAAATCTTCTGATTTATGTTTCATAAAGTATATCTAGTAGAACCTAGAATAATCATTAATAAAAGTGAGGAAATACATGCAACCATTAATGGATGTTGTGGGAATTGGTCCTGCCACATCACTATGTATTAAATCAAGTATAGAGGAAACCCTATGTGCCTTCCCAACTTCATACCTCTTCTTTGGATTCTTACCTACCAAGCAACGAGAACATACTCAATCGGATGTTTGGATGAGAGAAAATACTTCAACCATTTTATCATTTTATCATTGTGGATTTGTTGGAGATATTTGAAATTGAGATGCCCAAATATCTCATGCCATATCTTACTAGTGTTGTTAGCATGAGTCAATAAATTTGTAGGAGGCAAGACAGACAAAAAATGTGAGAACTCATAAGCTTTAGTAGAATTATTAGAAATACCTTTCTCTATGAGTCTTCTAGTAGCCTTTTCTGTGATCTCAACTGATTCTGAGTCGAATGTAACTCTCTTGGGAAATCCTGTATGGGTCATTTGATAAACAAAAAACAAATTAGAGGCAAGGGATGGCACATAGAGAAAATTTTTGAACTCACCATGCTGGATTTTAACTGAACCTCTTCTTGCTGCTGGAATTTGGGAGTCATCTCCCATGTGAATATTAGGCTCTTTTGATAGTGTGAGGGTAGAGAATTATTTCTTGGAGGAAAACATGTGGTTGGATGCTCCAAAATTCATCAAGTATGTTGTTGACTAGGTAAATCCAACCTTCAAGGCATGGCACCTCTCATGATCTTCTATCTGTGGCTTAGCATCAGAATTCTTTGCACTATGTGGAAGAGAAATGTTATTCTTTTAAAGGAGCGTGGACATCTAGTTGATTTGTTTCTTCATACAAGAGTTCTATGGATGAAAACCCCTCATACAATAGGGACACTTTGTGTTTTTAAACTTTTTCTTCTTCTTGGAGACCGAATCTCCTTCGGAAGACTTCTTACTCTCTTTAGGATTCGAATCAGATTCTTCAGGATCCTTCCCCTTATGCCTCCCTTTAGCTTGCACATTGGTAGAGTTTGTCACTAGGAGAGCTTGGTTTTTGGAAGTCTAGAGGACTCCTATATGGACCAACTTTTCTTTCTCCTATATTAAGGACTCAACAAAGCTATCAAGTGAGGGCATATTCCAATTGGGAATGGAATCTCTTATGGAATGGAAGGTAGAGACTGTTAGCACCTCTATTTTGAACAGTTGTAAAAAATATGATGGAGGAAAAACTAAAAGGTTACATGGAACTTGGCTAGAATTAATAATTTGAGGCTATGGCACATAAAGGTTAAATTGGCTCGTGATCTGATGGTGTAGAATAAAAGAGGTGAAGATATATGGTTTGGAATAGATCCGCTCTATGGAGACGTGCGGGAGATAAGTAGAAGTGGATGTGATTAACAAAACACCAAGACCGATGGTGATGGAACAGAGCGGATGAAATCTATGGTTGATAGAGACTCCATGGAGTAAAAGTGCATGTTTAAAAAATAGAAAAGGGGCTAGCAGAATGTGTACATCCAGTTTTAATCTGACGGCTTAAGCAAAAAGCAGAGATTCATCGATGACTGTTAGCGACTCTGGAGGATAAAGTTGCATGATGATTGAAATGAAAAGGCAGTAGCAGAGTAAAAACCACGATACACATGGCAGTTCAGAGTGCATTCTGCGGAGGAAAGTGGTTAAATAAAAACCGCTTAGTGGAGCCTCCGGAGTAGACTATTATGTAAAAGTGAAGTTGACTTGTTTTTAAAAATCATTTTTATTTTGCATGCTGTGGACGAGCGAAGGAGACAGCCTGCCATCCTTCCGTAGTCAACCTTACGTATATACAGTTATAGTCACAGGTAAGCTTTGAATACATAAGCTCTATTCAGAGAATTATTGCCATTGTTCGTTATGGAGAGAGAGTAGGGGTTAGGAGTCTGAAACCAAATTCTGGATGAAAGAGAGGATTTCGTATTGATAGAGACATAAGTGTGTATGACCCATTTTTTTCAGTAAAAAATGTATTAGTTTCTAAAGAAATATTGTGGCAGTATAATTTACAGGGAAATGACGTTTTGAGTGTCTGCAAGTCTTTTTCGTATTACTTCGCCATTGAACAGACTTTACTATTTCCTGAATTTGTTGAATGGTGTGCAAGAAGCTATTCACCTTCTGAGAGAGTCATCATGAGTCATTCCAAATCCAAGATATTATGTAATATTGATGCAAAGACCATTCATGGAATTCTTAATTTTCTTGATAGTTTCCCTGACAATGGTGAGTCTGTGAATGAGTCTGTATTAGTTGAAGTATACAAAGGTTGTAAAACTGAGATTAGATGTCAGATTTTGTCCAGCATTATTAATGAAGGTCAGTTGTTAGAGGGTCTTTTCCTGCCATACAGTATTCACATTTTCAAAAAAGAAGTGCAATTGGTTGTGTCTTTGGTCTGCCAAATTTTAGGTCTAGATGATGACCTTCATGTCGACGAAGTTGTCTTGGGATTTTTATTGAAAATGAGTTTAGTCAGTCCTAAGTCTGTGTCCCATTTAGTCCATTACTTCAGTTTGGATGAGTGTTTAGCAGAATTCATTCATATCCAGTTAGTTGAGTTCCCAAAAGTTATATTTTTCAAATACCAATCATACTTGTTGAACATGTTGCTATGTTCAAATGTAACAGAATTACAATTCTTGTCTACTATTTTCTCTTCGGATCTTCCGAACAAATCAATATGTTCGAGTTCATGGATTCCATTATGTACGAGATGTACAAGTTGCTGTTTGACGAATTATTACCCATAGTACTAGAATAAATGAAGCTTATGATGCAATCATCCCCAGAAGACAGAATTGGGGATTGGTTTTTATATAAAGACTTTACTGTTTTAAGAGTGTATGGTTTCACCGGGGAGCAATACAGGCTACTTGTTTTTCTTACCCCTAGAATCTTTGCACTTGAATTCATGAGACAAAGTCTATATGCAGAGGAGGATCATTTCGGAGTATTCAAGAGGTCCTCTAATATCAAATTTCCCCTTAAAATTGGTCCATTTATCTTTAAAAACAAAAGTGCCTTGATGCTTGTGGAAAAATTATTAGAGAATATGGATTTCCAGAAAGAACAAAAGGTCAATTATGATCCATATCATATAATTTCTCAAAGGAAACAAACAAATAAGAACAAACCATTCGATCATCAAGTTTTTGAAGGATTAGAGGAAATAGCCAATTTGTCTTGTTTTGTAGAAACTCCAGGAAGTAATGAAGGTAAGAGCAAATGGATTGATTACAACAGTTCAAGCACCAGAAAATTCTAGTGTTTTGATTAAAAGAATTATTTCTGAGATTGAAAATATGGAGGTAGATGAAAACAATTCATGTAAAAAGACTAAAACATTTTTTTAGGATAATCGAGTTTCAAGTGAAACAATTTCGGAGGAGTTGAAGAAAATAGTTTTGATCCTTAAGAAGTCAGTGCAAATGAACCAGTTTTCTTTTGGAAATGAAAATAGTACAGAGTCCAGTTCATTTTTTAAATCCAAAGCAGAGTTCATGACAAGTTATGTTGAAAAGTAGATGCAGTCCTTGGAAGAGACTAAAAATCTACTTCCTCGTGTAAGAAGTCTGGGCAAACAAAAAGCATCATTGATTTCTACTCGGGATGTAGAGAGGAACACCTTAAAATTAGCTATGGTAAGTGAGAAAAAAGTATCTGAGATGGAGGTAAGGCTAGATAAAATCGATGTAACTGACAAGATACAGCTTCACAAGCAGACATGAGATATTATCTATTCAGATTTATTACAGGCCATTATGAAGATTAACATATTGCAAGCCCTTGTGGATAAATTGGAGGTCCAGTTGAAACACGAAAAGGTAGAGAATAAAGAAAATTTAATTCAGATTAAGAAGCTAGAGGCAGATGTTGTAAGTTCGGGAAGCGAACCAGGAAATGCATAGGCCACCAGAAAAATTTTGGAGGAGAAAGATAATACCATCCAGGTATTGAAAAAGAGGATGAAAATACCAAATTCTGAACATGATCAGTCCCCAGAGCTATTGGCATTGCAAGAAGAGAAAGACAAAGTTTATCAAGAAATGATGGAGTATAAAGGCAAAACATTGAAACTGTGAGAGGAAAGGAGCATATGGGAAATGGAGAAAACTGAATTGATGACACAAATTTCACAGTTGAAAAAAGATCAGAATGATGAGAAATAAATTATGGAAGAATTGATGAGCCAAACTCATACTGATACAAATTTGTCTCTTGTAAATATTGAAAATCCTTTAAGTGATTTTTTTGTTGATGATTTGTTAGTGTCAATGTCATAGGTGAGCCTGAAGGATGTGGAAATCAAGGAATTGAAATAAGAAAATGAGAAAATCAAATCCGAGCTGGCTAAAACGGTTGAAAGTAAGAATAAAATATTACATGATAAAAATCAGTTGCAAAAAAAGTTTAATGAATTGAAAGAGAAGAATATAGGAAAGGCCCCTCTACAAGGAGCTAAGCATATAATCTGGGATACATTATCTGTAGAGGTTACTAAGTTTAGACATTGTCTAAATTTCATGGATGGACAGAGTGCATTGGTTAATTTAGCGACTTAGAGATTAAATCTAGCAAATGAAACCATGGAGAAGAAGCCCTTGAACACAACTCAGAATGCTCTAAATTTCTTGAATTCCCTAACATATCAAAAATTGCAGGAGATAGGGATTAAAGACAAAGTAGCTATTGTACTATGGTCAAAAAAATTCATTAACAAACATCAGCTCATGAAGGTGGTACAAGATAAGGAGAATGAAATGTCTTCACGGGTAAATGATTTCAGGCGTGCTTTTAAGGAATTATTTGAAGATGACGTCCCTTCTTTCTGGGATGAAGAGGGAAGACTATTTTCTCAGGAACATTATCATAGTCTAATAGTACAAAACCGCATGGACCATTCCAAGTTTGATGACTTGGTAAAAGGACTGACTGGGAAAATCATCATGGACAAATTAACAGAAGACTTTGAAATATTGAAAAACATCCTGATCGTTAGAGGAGGAATGCCCACTATATCATATGAGGCCTATGTGGATTTGGAAGTATCTATCAGAGAAATGATAGAGTATGACACTCCAGGTGCAGAACAATGGAGGACCGTGGAAAGATTTGGGAGGACCAAGTATATTCTTTATCCTTAAAACAGGTGTTGCACGCTGTGGAGCTGCTTATTCGGGCATTGCTGTCACCAATTTGATTATAATTAAATGATTTGTTATCAGAATCGAAGCATGTAGTTTATTCCTAGTTGTTAGGGATATAGTTACAAAGACTTTGATTAACAGATTATTCAGTTATTGATCTTCTTGGAAAGAGATTATTTATGTATATATTTGCATTTACTTGATGTATTGGGGGTTGGAACCCATATGTTGGATCGATGTTTTTTGTGGACATATAATTTTTGAAATAACAAAGCCAAATGCTAGTTGACATTAGAGATTCCTGTGTCATTTACATTACAGTCCGTGCCTTTCCATCCTATGTGATTGTTTTCTCAGTGCTTACATTTCATTTTGTTTTCCTCATATCTGAAGCATAGTGTTAAATAGTTCAGAATTCATGCTTGTTGTGATATGACTATTGTTTCGGATATTTCATAAATGTTTCTGCTAAAGTTAATATGGAATTCATCTTATGATGCTCTATATTGATGTATTGTTCATCTTTCTTCCTTATCCACCTGAAATCAATGAATGACTGTAACTAGATGGTTATCTTACCTTTGTTGAAATCCTATGCATGAGAGCTTTGTGTTATATTTATCTATTTGACTACATTGCCCAATGGTTATGTGTATTGTTTCAATCATCTGCATAATGTTAAAGTATTGATTCTTATATCTGGCCTCGCTAAATTTATATTTGAGAGATCCCTCTCTGGAAAGAAAACCTAGTTTCTTTCTGAAGTGGTTTTTGCTGTTACCTTTGGGATTTACCTTTTGTAACCTGGGTACATTCTGAGTGATAACAGAGAAAAATACAAAATACTCAGAAACTAGTTTGTTGAGTATGGAGAGAACATGTTGCTCATCCTTTCTCTCTATTCTACACTGCCTACATTGGAGTGCAAGAGACTTGAATCTTGTAAAGAATTGTTGCATGGTCTTGAAAGTACCAGGATGTAATGATATCAACTTGTTCTCCAAAATACGTCCCCGAAGCTCATATTTCTTCTAAACAGGGAGTCAAGATTCTCCCAAGCTTCTTTGGGAGTCCTGAAACCTTCAAGGAGAAATAGGAGGTCTCTTGAGATTTAATTACATAAAAAGCCAAAAGATTCATCTAAGTGGTTTAGAAACTTGTTTTTCTCAGTCGGGTGATGGGGTTCAGCCTCCCTTCCCATTTTCATCCTAAAAAGGTGCTTGGTGCATAAAGAATCCTGCATATCAGCCCTCCAACAAACATAGTTGAACGGTGTTAGGATCCGGGGTGTGGAAGGTTGAGAATCCATCAATTCTCCTTCTGATCACATAATACCTTCAATCAAGCTACATAGCACATGTAAGAATTCACTGCAAAAACAAAACCAATTCACAATATGTTAGAATAAATCCTTCCCTCTCAACATGTACTCCTTTTCAGGGTCCGTCATGCTTGCACCGCCACTTTGAATGAATTCAAAGGAAGAAAGGCACTCTTTGCGGGACTTCTGTGGAAACCCATCTGCTTCTGGTGTACAATGGAGAGTAGATAGACTTGAATCTTGCATGAGGAGGCTCTGGTACCATGTTAGAATTAATATTTCATTGATCTTCAATCAATGAGTGCTATTATATTCTTATTTATTTGCAGTAAAAAGGAATTAATAATACCCACTGAACAAAACAAATCTCATAGGAAACATACAAGAATTGATCAGTATAATTAAAGTATAAAATTCATTAATCAAATCAGTATACAACAATGTTACATAAAGGATAATTAAAATCACAAGAGATGAATTTGAATCTACCAACTCAAGATTGATTGCAGGGCTAACTAGAAGTGTCTAAATCACTATTGAAGTTAAACATGATAACTCTAGATTTCTAATCTAGTCCCTTAATCAGTTACAATCAATAAAACCAGTCTAGATGCAGTGGTAGGTGAGAAGTAGGTGAAAACTGGCACCTCCCACATGCAACCATGCATAATTGGCACTAACTAAGCTGGAGGATATCTAACTGAATCTAACTGAAGCATAACTAAGCTTGACTAGTCACCAACTTCCAACAACTGAAGGAGGTTGGTTTCAACACTTCCAGTGGCTTTTTAAATGTAGGGATTGGTCTAGGAGGTGCCTAAACTGATGCATGAAGGTGAAGTCAGTTCTACTTAGCCTCTATCAGTGTTCCCCACACTCCAGTGACTAGTAAATGTGGCCTAATTAGGCCAAGTGGACATAATGGTACTAGTGGAATCGATAATAACTAAATGACTCCCAAGTTAGGAAAATATAATCTAATAGACAATTTAGACAAGGGAGGATTATAAATCCTAAAAAAAACATCAATAGCAGGATGCTGGGTCAAATAAATATTATGTAGCATATCTATAATTAGATTAAAACCTCCTAGTAGTAACCAAACAAATTGTATAAATTTATTAATCTGGTTTCATGGGGACAATCATGAAATAAAAAAATTAGAGCTAACAAATTGGCCAAATCTGTTGTTTATTTTATACCTCCCTCCAAAGTTACCTAAAAACATCACTATTGATTTAGGTTGAACCATAACCAATAAATTATTCAACAAATAAAAAATCAAGAGCACAGGAATCCCACTTTGATCCTAGAAAAAATTATAACATATTCCCATCTATATCAAATTGTCCTGAATTTCATCAACTTACAAATAGTTGTTTATATTTTGGAGTCGATCGCATTTTTTATATTCTGGAGTCAATCCCATTCTAATGGAGGTATTCATTATGATATATATGATAATTTAAATAGGTAATTCAAAATGCTTTCTTAATATCCTCTAATGCTAATGCACCATGGCAAGCAAAACCCAATACATTAAACCACACAATGTAATCCTATTGAATAGTATTGATATGAAAACTCTCCATATTGACTACAAATTACACATGAACCTTCAATGTATGCAACTCTCTATTCCTATCATTTGAAAATGAAATCATGAGAACCGATGTAAGAAGAAAACTATAACTAACAAAATTAAATTTAAAGGAAAATATGAAAATATTCACCTAGAAACTTCAACACGATTCTTTTCTTGTTCAACAATTTCTGACAACTCATGATAGCTTCTCTTTCATTGAATAAATTTGGTTTAGGTGGACGTATACCATGTAAGGTGCATTGATAAGGAGTCCACTGTGATTCACACTCCTCTTTACCAGTATTTATTAGATGTGAAGGTAGGAGGAAAGATATAAGAGACAATGAGTATTTCATTAATACAATTTACACTAGTTAACAACCAAGATATTCATAGAATTTCCCCACGAGGTTCAAATAATTCCATAGAGAACTAGAATAGAATGTAAAGAAATACATACATTGTGTTCAATAAGATTACCCCACGCTTTTCCACTCATGAAATAAAGAACATCATACTTAAATTTGTCCAAGGGAAAATAGGACACCAGATTGTACAACGAAATAACTCCTGCCAAACCCCAACAAATAGGTTTCATGCTTGCAAAGTCAAAGTTGGCATAAAATGCGAGGAATGTTGCAATCTAAAACTGGCATAAAGACAAATAATAAAATATAGGAATTAGGTACTTGTGTAGATCATATGATATTATAGAATTCAATTACTTTCAAAGGACAGAAATTCAGGAGAAACATACTAGTGGTGGAAATATTTTCTTTATGGCATGGAGAGATACAGAAATACCACAATGGGTGCTTGTATCCCCTTTTTTCAATGTATTGCATAATAATTTTGTAGGATTGTTACTTTTCTTCATACCAAGATTACGGTCCAATATTTCTTCCTTATCATGCTATAAAAAAATCCATTAGTGAACTCACTACCACTCCATTTTCCCGTGACTACAATGACATTCATGGGATGGACCAACATGGGAACTCCAAAAAACATACCTGCGTTAACAATGTTGTAGACCTTGAGAATATCAATGTGGTACCCAAATCAAGTCCATTCACCAATGTGAGAGTAACTGAAATAGGAATGAAGGTACCCAAGTCCTCCAATGATCCATTCACCTCTTCCCATATTGCTTTATAGTACATATTTCTATTGAATATTACCCAGAATCTTCTGTATCTTGGCTTCGAGAATTCTGATGGGTGCTCACAGTAATTTTTGACAAAGAATTTACTAATCTTCCTCTTTCTTGAAAATTTGTACCATAACCCAATGGATTTTGTTGGAATTCCAGTGGCATATCTGCAAAACCTGTTCAACAACTAATCTCAAGAATACAGATTCTCAAACTAGGAAGCCCTCCCAAGTCGTATCATTTTTTCTTTGTATTTTCTATCGAGAACAACAAACACAAAATTTCTTCCTACTACTAATATTTTTTGGACAATGCTAAAGACATGCAAGATAACACCAAGTAGTATGCTGACCAAAGTAGTGACTATCCTTTGTAATTGGCTCAAGCTCAACAAACATTCTATCAAATGAGCCTGACAATCTAAACTATTAGTTTTAATTGCATTTTTCATAGGATTTGTCAAGTTCTTGAAATATACCAATAGCCAGAGGTTAAATGTTTTCTTTTTTTTGGCATATGACTGATTTGATAAATGTTTGGACTTAATCTCAGTGTAGCAACAAATGAAATGTTATCATTTTTTTCATATACTAATTCACTATGACTGAATTTGTTTATTTTCTTCAAACTAAATATATCCTTGCTTGTCTTTATGAATTTTCTTGAAACTAAGCTTATCCCTGCTTGTGTGTAGATTAAAACTTTTTAAATGTTCACATTGCACACCATATAAAATACGCAATCTTCCATCAGACCTCCTGTGTTTGGTAATATTTTTGTATATACAATGTTAGATATGAATACTTTTTGTATATACACTATATATGTTTCTTATATGTGAAACCTTTGGATGGCATTTCTCGTACAATTCCCATTTCTCATTTTGGGTAACTTAGCATGAGAGTTGAGACTGTTTGGATGTGATCCCAAAATAAACGGTTGTTAGAATATCAACCAACATTTAAAATAGGATATTATCTTTCAGTAGGAGTTATAAATTAAAATAATTCCAGACTCTCAGAATTATTTGAAAGGCAACAATCTTTGGGCTACAGAAAGCAAAGATGATGAAAAAAACCAAATAGAGAAAAAATGTAAATGCAATTTAAAAATACCATTCATTAGATGATACTGCAAAGATACAAGGTAGCTAGGAAACAAAGGCACACGGGGTCTTCACTTGTTGACCAATATCCTATCACGTTCGTTCATATTGTGGGTTTTAAAATTAACAAAAATTGAACCAATATATTGCAGGTATTGGGGGGGATGAGGGGTTTATGCTGGGGGTGGGTAGGGTATTTTATAAGGATTGAGGTATAAAAACAGGTGGGGAGGAGGTTTTAAGTATTGGGAGGGGGTTTCAACAAAAAGAATTTGGGTCAATATCTCTAGAAATTAAGGGTATTCTTTAATATCCCATGATCGTACATGCTATGTGAGAGGTTCACTAAGTGAAGTCCCCGTGCAAAGGCATTAGATGTCCTATCACACAAACATGTTTTAATTTGGTAATTAATACCATAACAATAAGATGATAAAAAAGTTGTAAAGTAAACACTACCCGAGGCACAGTGTGAGTAGCACATATATGAAATCTAGAGAAGACTTCACTGGTGTGGGGAAAACATATCATGCTACTCCTTGTTCTACACCATATTCCCACATTCACATTCATGTCCACTTTCTTAGCTCTGTTTTTTTTTTCGCTGTTCACCATGCTTCACACCTATGTTCATCCTCACCCAAATCAAAACACAGATGGGAATTCCCTCCAAAAGTAGTTTTCCCCACTTCCATGATCTCAATGGTCCGACTAGTGCATCAATGAATATCTTCAACTTCCACTGTCGTGAGAACTCACAAAGGTTCCATAATTCGAGAACAAGCAAGAAGGGGAATGTTTTACTTGCATCAATTTAGGATGGCCGGTTTCTATTTTCCACATCCCCGTGTTTTTAGAAAAACATTCTGATGCCTGATTATAGGCCCATGAGTTCCAAATCTCTTCAAGGAATTGAATTGTTTAATTTAATGTTCTATGCTTTATAGAAATTAGAATTTTGAAGGTGCTGTTGTATTTTAATGGATCATTGTTTCATTGTAATTTTGTTAATATTTAATTTTTTAATGATCACTAATTGTGCTTTATTGTAATGAATTTTCAAATATCAACTTTTTTTGGAGCAGTAATTCATCCGTAGTACCTTTTTTTATACCTTATACAATATCATTTGCTTCTATGCATCATTTGTTTTATGGTTAGACTGAGGAAAATTCATACAGGAGGTGAACTGGTTATTTTCAGACCTTTCACACACACTCCAGCACTCTAGTTTGGTCAACTCAACACATGTGCACCCTCATTAATTCCTTGGAGCACTACCTCCTTGATTTGGGGGATTTGGGTTTGACTGGGGGTGCTAGTGGTGTATTTTTCCTATTTTGGCTCTCCTAGAAGCATTTATTAACACATTGAGCCTCCCACTCACCTATATATTTTCACCTATGCTTTTCTTGGACTCATTAATTCCCCAAAACACTTCACCAATTTTCAAACATTGGTTCATGACTTCTTAGGCTGAGTTGGGGCTCCATTGGTCCACCTAGGGGGGATTGAGGTCAAATCTCAACATGACACATGTACATTCCCAATTGGCTCCATGAGCCTCATGAATGTTGTCCAATGTATTATAAATGTGTACGATAACATCTACAATATATACTGTGATGATATGATCAGTAATTAGCACCATTCACATGCGTTATTCCAACTATTTTATGTCTCTTTTGTTGTTCTCTTGTACATTTTGTCAAATAATTTGAGTGTGAATATTTATCTAGCTCCTAGATATCACTGTGAAGAAAATTTTCACATGGTATCAGAGATAGTTGGATCTACAAACAAATCTTCTGAGGCTTGAGTTGTTGTTTAGGGCATATTTCCAGAAAACTTGAGTATTTTCCTTGTAGGTTAACAACATTTTTGTCACATGTTGTCCAAGAAGGATGGAGAAAAATTGAGAATCTCTTACTCCATTGAATTATTTTTAATGGAAGGCTAATATGTTCATCCAATTGAGGTCCAAGGGCATCTACCGGGTCACCATGGGAACTGAACTCGAGCCAAATTCTGTTGTGGAGAAAGCTAAGTATTTTAACAGGCTTGATGAATCTTTCGGTATGATTTGTCTCAGCACTTCAAGGGAACTTCTCTTTCATATAGAAATTATTGGCACGATGAATGAAGTTTGTCTCAAGTTTGAGTCATTGTTTAGGAAGACAGATGAAATGAGAGGCCATCAACTTGAGAACGTGCTAATCCCTCTGAGCCCAACTCACTACGAGACCATTGAATACTTATTTACCAAGTTGGAAGTGCTATTAATTCAGCTAAAAAATTGTGGAAAAGAGAATAAATAGGATCACCTTATCTTGTCCATCCTTTCTAAGTTCAGGCCTGAGTATTTGGTGTATGTTTCAACATTCCACCCAAGTAGGATTACAACTAGAAATTGGACGATTCCTGCGCTAGAATATTTCATGGAGTATTTGAATCATGAGCAGTACAAGCTCATACAAATGGGTACCATCATCAAATCCAAATATCAAGCCCTTGCTTCTGGTGTATCAAATCAATCCTAGAGCAAGAAGAAATATTTGAAGCAAAATGAGAAAGAGAAGAAACAATCAAGTTCAAAAAGTTCTAGTTCTACTAATGGGAGCTCGAGATCCAAGAGGAGGAGAAACAAGAGAGAAATACCCACATTTGGTTATTGAATAGGTACACATATTCAGAAATATTTCTTCAGAAATAAGATGGACATCATGACCAAGCTCCTTGAGGAGAACCATATTGCTCTTCTAGAATTTGAAAAAACATGGGAGCACAAGCAAGGAAATGGTAAGGCTGAGCATGCATTGAGTGTATGGGTAAAACCAATTCTGTTTTCTATATTTCTGATAGCTCTATTTCTTATTCACCTTCTGATATATCATAACATTAATCCTCCATCCTTTCCTTGGAAGAAACCCCAGTTAGTTCACCAAAGCTTCCTCCCAAAACTAGTCATTTTTCACTAGTTTTTTATGTGCCTTCTAAAATCCATTTCCCAATCCAATAATATATTTCCATTTATGATTATAAATATGATATACAGGATGATATACAGCCTATTATAGTCATTGACTCATTTCCCCAACCATTTCATGACTAAAAGACCCAACAACCCTCAAGTTCACTAGTTGGAAATTCAGAAAATTGCCTAGTTTCCAGTGCTATGTATCTTGTATATGTTGTTGTTATGTATTGTATGTATTTAATTGGTTGGAAAACCATATAATTGGACTTCATGGGAATTCTGTTCCATATTTCTGGAATTTCTTTCACCACCCATGGTTCAAATCGCAAGTCTCTAGACCTTCTACGTTCGCTCAATTGCAATTGTGATCTAGTTGCTCACTCTTCTCTTCATATGGATCCATTCGCTCATGGAGACACCATACCTCTGATTTTTTCTGTTTTGTATGACATATATTATAATATTTCAGAGCCTCATGAGCTTTGTTTCATATTTATCAAGGCGTTTCATCAAATTGGGAGAAATATTCATGGTTTTATTCATGATATGGCAACTACACATAATGGATATTTTGTTGAATATTTTGATGTTATTTGGGAAAGAGTTTGCAGAGATATATCTTCCATGGTTGATTATGCTATTATATCATAGTATTGTTTCATAAAAATACATTCTTATGATGCCCCTCCATCATCAAATGATGACCATCAAACGGCCTCTCCACATGATCTTTGTTTCCAACACTTCGATGCATTGATGCATGATCTTGGCATCGACAACATCTTCACCAAGTCCATCACCAAGAAGTTGTTCTTTCAGCTCATTCAAGTGAAGAATAGGACCTGATGAATACCTTTTGATTTTTGTAATATCCATTCTTAATGGGAGGTTTCGTCCCATGAGGTTTTCCTCCTTACCTCGGTTACATGGATCAATAAACTTTGTTGTAAAAAGATGACTTGTTCCTTAGTTATCACGACCTTAATAAATAATTTTGAATAAGTTGTAATAATTATAGATTAAGGGGGGGTGTTGGAGTAGTTATGCATCCTTAGTACCTTGTTTTATACCTTAGAAAATATCATTTTATTCTATGCATCAATTTGCTATGGTTAGACTTAGGGAAATTCATACAAGAGGTGAACTGGTTATTTTTAGACCTTTCACACACACTCTAGTGCTCTAGTTTGGTAAACACAGCACATGTGAACCCTCATTGATGCCTTGGAGTTCTACCTACTTGATTTGGGGGATCTGGGTTTGACTAGGGGCACTAGTGGTGTATTTTTCCTATTTTACCTCTCCTAAGAGCATTTATTGCCACATTGAGCCTCCCACTCACCTCTATCTTATCACCCATGATTTTCTTGTACTCACTAATTCCCCAACACACTTCAACAACATTTAAACCTTGTTTCGTGATTGTTTAGGTGGAGTTGGGGATCCATTGGTCCACCTAGGGGGGATTGAGGTCAAATCTCACCATGACACATGTACATTCCTAATTGGTTCCCTGATCCTCACAAATTTTGTCCAATGTATTATAAATGTGTACCATAACATCTAAAATATGTAATATAATAATATGATTAGTAATTAGAACCATTCCCATGTGTTATTCCAACTATTTTCTGTCTCTTTTTTTGTTCTCTTGGACATTTTGTCAAATAATTTGAGTGTGAATATTGCTCTAGCTCCTATATCTCATTGTGAAGCAAATTCTCACAACATTGAAAATTTGTTTACTTCTGGACTCACGACTCCAATATTTAGGTCCCTTGCCGCACATGAACCCATTCATGCACCCTTGCACTGTATAACTAAGGAGCTGACCATTATGGAAAAAACTGGAACATGTAAGCATTAAAGGAATCACAGATGGATTATAATGTTTTTGAGTTTATTTTTTTGTCCGTGAAAGTTACCAGTTTATTGGAGTTGGTCATTATGCAAAAAGCTTGAAAAGGTAAATATTAAAGGAATCATAATGGATTTTATAAACTCAAGAAGATTATAGTCTTTTATAAATGCAACAAATGTATTTTTGGAAAAGAAATCTGTTGAGGGAATCTCTTAAATTTTTTAAATATAGTCCCGATTTAGTAAAATTTTATATGCACTAAATTTAGAAATACAATTTATGTTTTCATCTTTCTAGACTTTTTAATGTTAGACTCTTTATAATTCATGGATAAGATACACCCTCCCACACATGACACATTTCCAATCATATTTGATATCAAGAAAGAAACAATGGTAATATGTTAAATTAATTACGCTAGTGGTTTCCCACATTTTTCATTCCTTCTGCTGTGACAGATAGAAGGTGACGTCATTGCAATTGTATTGAATCCTGTATCTTTATGGCCCAGAATCAAAGGTGTTGTAAGCAAGCAGAGCAGGAATACTACATATGTCATCCCTAAAGTTATAGATTCAGTTGGGAATAATTTTGAAGATAAAATTTTAGATGAAGGTGATGACAACATTGATGATGTATACACCTCCTGTGGTCATGATGAGATGGTGTTTTTGAATGATATCTCACACCTAGATCTAGTTAAGGACACTCATTGGGATGTAGACACTAAAAGAAATGGTTTCCTAAGGCCCAAAACTACAATGTTTGTATGGAACAAGCAAGAAGAACACTTTGTTCAGCTTTAGAGGATTCACACCTAGAAGCTAGTATTTCCTTGACTGTATGAATGAAAAAATGAATGGATATAGAGGGTATCCCAATGAGAGACCCCCTACATAAACCAATCCACCAAAAGCATTAACGAATCCAGAAACCTGCCTATTGAAAGGAAAATCCTTAGTGACCAAGAAAAACTCACTGCTAAAAATGAATTGATGCATAATGTATGGTTTATGAGGCTCACCATTTATCAATACTTAGATATAAAGTGTAAAATATGGTGAGGAGAAAGAAGAATATGGAGTTGATTGAAGGATCCTCCATCTTTTCTTCCCTTTACCCACATAATACTAAAGGTCATCACTTGGTCTTCAAGCATCATTGGATATTCAGTGGTCACTCAAAGACATGATTGAAAATATCATGAGGGACACATTTATCCTCAAAATTAGATGGATTAGACCCTGGTTAACATGGATCTGGATAGTTTCTAGACTCAATAATTTATGCACCCATTGCACCATCATAGTCTATGGATTGTTACAAGTGTACATAGATTTGAAGGATCATCCCAACCACCTTGGACCATCCAAAAATTTCTTTCATCCTAATTGTGNATTAATAATTAATAAATAGTTATTAGTCAACTATTCTAAAATGACGCATCCTTTCATGGATGGTATCCAAAGTGCCTTTCCAATTTATATATATATATAGCACTCACTTTTTAATCTATCATCAATTTATAATTTATT
Organism: Pseudotsuga menziesii; assembly: GCA_001517045.1. Lineage (NCBI taxonomy): Eukaryota > Viridiplantae > Streptophyta > Pinopsida > Pinales > Pinaceae > Pseudotsuga > Pseudotsuga menziesii. Next base: position 21,419 of record LPNX010963461.1, on the reverse strand, counting down.
ATGGCTTATTTAATATTCCAATTCTTTTGGTAATATTATTTGTGTAAGTGAATAATTATTCACTTCAAGTGGCTAGATCCCGACCTTTGGCCATAATTTTCGATTTTAGCCATCACCCAGGGTTTCCTTGAATTTATGGGTTTCCCAAAAAAATAGGACTTTGTCCTTTAAAAAAAAAGGGTAAAAGTAACTCCCCCGAAAAAAGGGAGTTAAAAAAAAGTGAAAAAAAGGTAAAAACAAAAAAAAAAACTAAAAGAACGAAAAAAAAAGGTTAAAAAAAAAGATAAAAGTAAAAAAAAAAAAGATGGTAAAAGTGAAACCACACGATTTCTTAAAGTGGGTTTGAGTTTGAATATAAAAATTGCATAATAATAACTACAAAGAAGCAAGTGGGATTTGAACCTAGGTGGGGAAGGTAACACTTATTCCTCCCAACCACCTATCTACTTGCATTTTACAAAAGTATTGGAAAAAAATAAAAGTCAAGGACTAGAATTTGGAAGGTTATATATTATTTTATATAACTTAAGTTTAATAATAATAATAATAATAATTTTTATTATTATTTTATTAGAAAAATAATTATTTGTGGAAAAAATAAAGGTTATTTGACCTAACAAGAAATAGTCGAAGAAAGTTTTTTCCAAAAGAGACATATTGAGAATTATAAGAGATAACAAGAAAATGTTATCTGATCAGGATAAAGAAATATCATGTTTAAAAATTCATAATCAAAACCTAGAAGACTAGATCAAAAAGTCAAAAAATGAAAACAAATCACCATATGGATGCAATAATGAATTAGAAGAAGAAATAAAGAATCTAAACAAACTCATCATGGAAAAATATGCTGAATTGGCGCAAGTCCGGATGAGTATAGAAAATCAAGGAGCAGAGTTACGTCTTCATAAACAACAAAAATAAAAACTCCAGCAGCATTATGATGACAGTAATAAGACACATAAGTTAGAACTGACAAAAGTCAACAAGATTTTATCAAGCCATTCCGAAGAAATTTTCATATTAGGTAATCATAACAAGACACTAGTCACAAAAATTAAGAACTTGAAAAGTAGTCGGAAGACAGAACAATCTATGGAAGACATTGAAGGAAAACGTCTAGATAAATAGGAAAAAAATCGTTGTATCAGAAGGCATAATGAAGATCTTAAGGAACAACTTAAGAAGTCTGAAGATGACAGAAAATCACATGTAGAAGTGATTAAGAAGTTTCAAAATGATAACATGCAGTTAGAAAACAAGTTGGAAAAGATACAGAACGAAGCCTTAAAACCTCAAGAGATGAAAACACAACTTTCTACTCAGATCAATGCTAAAAAAATGACACTCATAAAAGACAATGACATTGTCAAAATTCCATATCAACACCCCAACCATAAAAATAGATATTCTAAAAAGTGGGAAATGTCGAAAGATAACGGTACCAATGTGATCAAATCTCCTAACGATAGATCAGTATGGAATGCCAATAGTCCACAACAAATCAATTTGGGATGGATTGATTCATCCACATATCGGAAGTTGTGCTCAACTCTTAGTAGTTTGTATCGACATGTTTCGTCAGCTGTGACACCACAAAAAATGATGCAGAAACATTATAAGGCTTTGAGGACAAAGCCTTTCTAAGGGAGTGGCAATGTAACAACCTTAAATAAAAACAACAAACAATATATATATATATATAGATATCAATATGAATTATTAATATTAATACATATTGATATTAATAATTAATAATTAATAAATAGTTATTAGTAAACAATCCTGAAATGACTCATCCTTTCATGGATAGTATCCAAAGTGCCTTTCCAATTTATATATATACGACACTCACTTTGTAATCTATCATCATATTTATTCTATCATCAATTTATAATTTATTATGGCTTATTTAATATTCCAAGTCTTTTGGTGATATTATTTGTGTAAGTGAATAATTATTCACTTCATAGAAACAGAATATAAGGCCTTAGAATTTCTTTATTCAAGTAATCAATGGAAATAATGAAAAGGAGGATGTTTAGGACACATACACAATCTAATATTAAAACATGAACAATGATCTTACTAGGCATCACTTACATCTGAAAAACGCACATGTTTCGCTCATCACATTTCACTAGAAGTTGTGAAGAATATCAATGAACTAAAAGGTGTCATGTGCAGTAAGAATATGGAGATAGTGCTCCAGAACATGGTCAATCATGCCATCATCACGAAGCACAATAATCGATCACTTACTAGGACTATGTTATGTCATCCATCAAAGCACTTTGAAGAGACCTTGTCCAATACCTACTAGCAACATCAAATCACTCAAAGGAGGCCAATGACATGTACCACAATGCATCTGATATCTCACACCACATAATGCATGGGCGTCCACTTGTATTTCTCCTCACATCTTAGTAGGAGTTACATGTCCTTTTGGATGGCCTTTATGATGATTATTTGAGCATTGCTTCATGATGGTATCACTGGTATGTATAGAGGGATTATGTTTCTTAATCTATGTTTCATTGATGGAATACCCTAGTATTGGGTCATATACTCTGTCATTTCAACTTATTCTTTCATATCTGATTTATAAGACAATTTTATGATCAGTTTTTCAAACTCATTTATAACAAAAAACTAAGAGAAATTTGATCCTAGGTCTTCCCTATAATTAAACTCCATTTGTATTTACTTCAGCCATCTTCCATTGGGTTAAATTCTAAGTTGTTTTAAGAGTGGTTTTCTAGTCCAATTGACATCAAAATAACAATTTCATAACAACGAATTAATTTTGTTACAAATATGGTATATTTATGGGATAGTGACTAACTCATAGAAACAATTAATTCCCCATGTCCTCCCTTATCATAAACGTTCCTAGAACCAATATGCAATCTACTGTTAATTAAAAAGATAGTTGTTTAGTCGGGCCAAATTTCTAACAAGAAATTGTAGATCATGATCTTCATGTGTAAATGAGTACACCATCATATTTATCATGGCCATCAAGAAGTGGTGTCCTAACTATTAAAGATTCTCATATTCATAGCGCGATGTTCTAGAATTTTTTTGTATTGGAATACTGAGCAGATTTTATTTCAGCAGACCTAAAGTGAATGGCAACCAACAAATAATATCGATATTCAGTAGTTAAAGGATTGCATGCATGGAATACCTAGAAACGCTGTAGCCGACTTTGGGATGTAATAAGATCAATTTTGTGACAAGTATAAGGTCAACCTTTAAGGATTCACAAATTTAGAAAACTACTCTACATTCTTTGTCAAGTCATATAGAGAATTCAAATAAACTTGCCATTCAATTTCTATAGGATTTTTTTCTAAGTATTGAATACTTTTGTAGAAATTGGAACCCCTAAGGTTTCTAACCAACTTCATATATCCTTAATTGAAATTCCAATACAATTTCTGCCCAACTCTGCTCTAAATGAGTTCTATAAATCTTATTTATTCCCTCTAGAATCCTGATACAACTCATTCAACATTGGGGGAAATAATACAGTAGCTTTTAAATCTAAGTTCCTCACAAAATTGCACTGAACCATGAATAATGGAGGCTATACTCTATATGCATGCCATGACTCTGTTAAATTGATTGTATGACATTGTCAACCAACACACCTTAAGCTATTTGAGATTTTGGTTCTTTGTTATTGACATCATTGTTAACCTTACAAATATGGGATATATTATGTGTTTATGTACATATAAAAGAAACCAGAAAGCCATTGAGGCATGAATCTACTATAGCTTTTCATTGTTAATAGCTTCATTGTGTGAACATGATATGACTACATTGGGATCAAGTATGTCATTGGAATTTTGGGAAGCTTCAACTTTTACTTGGTTGTAGTTCACCATTGCAAACAGTAACTAGAATAGGCCATGTACAACAAAAAAAAAGTAAAAAATACAACTAACTTGGGAATCATCCATTGATTCAACAAAAAAAGGGCAATATTGTTTGACACAAAAAATTAATCATCTTTGGGTAGCCAAAATCCATAGCTGATTGAGGACTCAACTCTCACACTAGAGAACAATTTATTGAATTGCCATGGGGGTTGTTGGATAATTGTATAGGTAACTGAAAACAAAAATGAACAATGATAAATCAAGCTCACTTGGTGAATGGAAATAACTCATCTTGTTCTTAATTTTCATATTCACTCTAACATAGTATTGTCCATCTCATGCTTGCTAGGATGGTCGAAAATTAATTTGAATTCACATATAAAATATCACTTACAACATGAATGGATCGCTTGACAATATATGTTCAGTTAAATAAAGTCAAAATAAACAATAAAATACGAAAAAAAAACACATGCTAACATATCCCACAACTTCCCCCATGCCAAGTGTCAACTCCAGAGACAAGCCAATGTAGGGAAGAACATGTGGATGTCCATGTGGTTGAATGTACGGTGGTATTATTGAAGAAGGTAGTGAATAGACAGGAAAAAATGAGAGATATTTTCTATTACTATTAATTTTCAATAGGAAGGGGGGAGGATCATAGAGGAGCCATTCACTCACACAATGTAGATTGATCTAAAGGACCTACGGTACATTTGGAAACCAACAAATTGAATGATGACACATAAGTTAATGGAATGGGCTTGCAATTTAATAGAGAGGCTGCATGGTAAAAGGAACTCGACTCTGTGGTGGGTAGAAATGGGGAAAGTAGTGTTGTGGAAGCTGGTTGACACAAGAAGAAGGAATCATCTCTCCAGCCATCATGGTCCATTGACATCCTATATCGATCGTGGGTTAATGATGACAAAGAAAGTAACATGAAGGCTCACATGTGACTAATTCCATGAAGATTGCAGTCAAAGAAGCAAATAATTACAAAGAAACAATTCCAGAGGTGGTGCATAACAAAATTAAAATGGTTGAATATGAAGCCAATGTAGAGCATGGGTTCACTACTAATGAGAAGAAATTTGCTCAGTTCCAGAATATGGTCATTGAACCAGGTAACACCTCAACTAAGGTGACTCTATTCCAGTGTACCATTGAATTTTACTAGTTAATGCATACTGTAATGGGAAATCCCTTTTTAAGAGAGGGCAATCTTATGCCAAAATTTTAATGCAGTAGGATACCCTTTGAGAAGAGATCCAAAATCTAGAAACAAGGACAAAGGCTACCAATAAAAAGATTAACAGAAATGCAGAAGATCTGGGAATCAACCTCAAACCATTTTATAGAGATGGACAATCCCTGATTTCTCCATCCTTCATTCAATCAGATGATGAAATCAAGCAAGAATAGGATTAAGGTTCTGGTTCCAAGTTTTAATTATTGTCATATATTATTAGAGTTTAGTAAGACTAGTGCTAGAAATTATTTTATTATGCTGTAAAAGTGGTACATGAATAGTCATATGATCAAGATAGTCACTAAAAACACTCAAACACTGTTTAACAGCTTGGCTTCCCCTCAGGGCATGCATAAAGATAGATTTTGTGTTGATTTACTATGAGATGGTCTTGTTTCCCATAGGGTAGAAAAACAACAAATGTCTTGTAGTTTTTTCTTAATAATGGTAATGAAAGGATCCTATAGTGCTAGCTTACAAAAAAAAACCATTTCCCACAACTTTTTTATGTCAATGTAAGCTATTTCATGGAAACATCTTTATACTCCTCTCTACATCTTAATAACCAAATCTAAGTCAATGTCATGTAAATCCACGTCACATGAAAATTTATGTGACTCATCACAACATTAATAAAAAAATTCAATATCTTCTTTCTACTCTTATGACTGACATGGGATGGCATTGGGAGAATAATTTCCTCTCAATATGTGGAATACATTAGCAGGATACCCAACTTGTCAGAGTAAAAAAGAATTATATAACTTTGGTTTGTATATATTCTATGTGTTTTGATAGAAAAATTCCCTCTAGAAGAGTCATAAACTAAAATAAAATTTCACAAACTTTTAAATCATTTCAACTTGTAATAGAAATTTGTATTAAATATTTTCATCTTTCAAGAGAGATAAATGCCTATTTTATGAAAATGACCTTTCAAAAATTGAATGAAATTTGAAAATAAAAAAAAAATTGCAATGAGATACATCTAATAGTTTCCCATCAGAAATCCCAAACTCTTTCCAAGAACTCTTGGAACCCTGCTATCCAGTTGGAGCAGAAACCATTCAAGATAGTGACTAAAAAACATAAAAATCAGAGGTCCAATCCCACAACACCCATATACAACCCAGGAAATACTGGCCAAGGAAGGATCCAATAGCTTTAAGGCTAAAAAAATATAGTCGATTTGCAGAGTTTATTGCAGCAAAGGGAACATAAGAAGTCTGAGTTCAAGAAATAGTCTATGAATCCATATAGGATTCTCTAGTCGAGGTAAATAGGGAACTACCTTTGGAAAAAGAGGCATCCCAATATTAGGATATTCCTTTGCATTTTCCAACCGCGCCTTTTGTATCTCCTACATATGCTATAGCATTGAAGAAATATTTGCAGTTTTCTCCTCCTCTTAATTATAAGGGGAAAAAGGTAATTCAGGATTGAAGAGAAAAATAAAGTAATTCAAAAATTAATTTGCATAAGCAGAGAACCTTGTACTCCCTATTCTCGCGGTGGGATTCACCTATTTGGCTCAGGTTTTTATGTATTGCGAGGTTATTTTTTGTGTGGGAAGTTTGTAAAACTTGACAGTTGTAGACATCATAGAAATCAAGTAGTTAGAAAGTGTAATGCACATTATGTGGTTTCTTTATTGACAAAAATACAAAATTTTAGTTCCTCTAATACAAAATTTAAAAATTATGTATCTATTTGTTGATTGATTCAACCACATCCTTTTATATAGAATATAAAGCCAATAATTTATGTTTAAAAAAAAGAAGAAAGAATTCATTCAGTCTATATCTGATGACATAAATCCTGACCTGGAGAGAACCCAAGACCAGATGAAGATGCTAACCTGGGAAAATCCATGTGGATGCCATCCAAACCTCCAGAAATCGATGCAATTGAGTACAAAAGTGGTGTACCAGAATTTATATTGAAAGGAATTTGATGGTGAAACCTCAGAATCTTGAATCTTTTGTATGAAAATAACCAGTTTTATAAATGCACACTTTTTTTCTGGAACAACAACCTTCAAACAAATCCCTAATCAACAAAACTCTGTCTACATCACACCACCAAGGCGATTCTGTGTAATTTCAAGCCTAATCTGGATAAATTCCATAGATCGACTCAATGTTGAGAGATACCAATTATTTTCAAGTGCTGAGACAGATGATTCACTTTCTCTGTTACATTTTGAAATGCCATTCCTTGGTCATCAATGATTTGGTGTTCTCCTCAAGTTGTGATACCGGATCACGGTTCTAATCTGAGCATTCTTGAAATGGTACACCTATGATCTGACTTGAGAATCTCCACAATAAGAAACAGTCTCTTTCGTCCCTTAGTATCTTCCTCCTCTCTTTAGAGACTGGTTGATCATCCTTGCATCGATCCCCTCCTGGAAGGATAAGTTAGTCGAGGAGGGATTAAGGCAGTCGAACCTACATATTGGGACAAAGGATTTGTTCATTGTTGTTTTCACATTTTGATTTTGTTTAATTTTTTATATTATTTATTTATTTTTGTTTATTTTATATATTTGTCTTTTGTATGATTTTTTAAAGAAGACTTAACATTTTTCATTTTCAAATTTCTTAATTTTTCATCACTAGGGACCGAAATCGTAATTTTGGATTAATGATGATGATGTAAATGATGTTTTACCTAGTACATAAACCATGTTATTGACCTTGCAATGCCTTGATGCTAGTCAGTTTGACCCTCATTTTTCACACATGTACCACTTCCCTCCTTTTTAGGACCATTGCAACTTGTGACACAAAAATCATGTTATAAAAAATTATCATATCCCCAAGCTTAAATTTGTCCGCATTTCCCAAATTCTTATTGCAACTTAATTCATAGGTGTTTCTTTTCATTTCTAAGTATATGCTTGATCCAAGTGAATATGCCCTTGAAACATTGTTAGAGGACATGATGAAACTTGGAGAGAAGATGAATACAAAGACATTGTTTTCTTGACTAACAAGTGAAGATGTGATTTCCATATGTAAAAGATCCTTTAAATAACCATTTAAGATGCGATTCAGTATAAATGTTGATAAAGAAGGAAAATATCGTTGAAAAATGGGAAGGAAAATTCCATTGAAAAGGGGAAAGCATATCGGTATTATTAAATATATCATTATATGTGCTTTATTTACAATGTCCATTTAATTGACAAATTCTATATAATAATTATTAGTGCATTAAAAAAATTATGTTTTTTCAATGACACAGGGTTAATATTTCAAATGAGATGGAGATCCCATGTCACAAAATTTGAGTAAACTGAAGATACAAGGTTCCAAGAGATAATTGGGACATGGATCTCAATTTCATGCATTTGGCGTCAAGGGAATATACAAATGAAGGAAATAATCATGCGTTAAGGTTGGTCAATAATATCCCACAAAAATGATCTTTTGGGAGAAGGTGTGACCGTAAAAATGAATATAGTAGATGCCCTAGTGATATTCTCAAAGACTAGTCTTATCTTATTTTGAGTCTAGGAATTGAACAATGCAATTAATATAGTAGATGGTAGGTTTGATTATATTTTCATCTTTTTGATTGAGAATCCCGATTAAGGATTTGATCATCAAAATTATAAAATATGAGCGGGAATTCATCATAGGTTGAATGAGGACATGTAAAGAGACATACATATCCCTAATATCTTCAAACCACTTAGATCAAGTCTCTCTCATTTAAGTGAGAGAAACTTCTTTCTTAATGCGTAAATATAGATCATGTAACTAATGATCAAAGTTGGGAAGGAGAATAGATTATGTATGTGGAATCGTCCAAAACAAAACGAAGAGAAACTTGTACCCTAACCATATATTAAACCTTGCATGCATATCCTAACCCAAAGTATGGTCCAAAATGACAATTCTAACCACTTGTCACGAGCACACCCATTACATTAATGTTAGTGTGAGGAATATTAATGAATTGGTGTGTTGAATAAATGAAAAATATAATAGAGATAAAACTCAACCATAAAACTAACTCTTTCCTATCATCCTATAGTGATTATCATATCTCCATACAAGACCAAGATGAGAGGATCACATCTATCAAATGCAAAAATATAGAAATCTACATAACTTCTCAATCCCATAATACAAATTCCATGGTATATGATAACAATCCATGCAAGGACATCAACAATATATCATTATGAGAATCCCTATCATGCACCTGAAATCCTTTGACAACTGAAAAAAAAACACTTAAATAATAACACAACTTAAGTAAAATATTAAACCATAAAGAATCATTTATACATGTCCAAAGACATGTATCTATATTCAAAATTTGTCCAATTTTTCTAGAGACTACAAAGGAAGCAACATTCATATAAGTTTTTTTTCTATAATTCTATCAATTAACACAATTAAAAATAAAAAGATAATTCAGTATAACAAAACTCATTGCAAATGAGGCTACAAGTCACGAGGGAATCGTCTTCCTCCATGACCCTAGGCTCTCTATAGTGCCTCTCTACACCAATTAAAAGAATCAATTAACTAAAAAATAAAAATGACTAAAATCAATTCCATTCACGTTGGATAATAATGTCATCAACTAATGATATCATTGTGAATATCTTGGGCAATGGAAAATATTGGCTAGGAAGAAAAGCACTCATTTAGACAACCTAGTTAAAGGAAACAACGAGAGATGGGATTTATGTACTTGTAGTAACCATAGTTACAACTACTGTAGATGTAAATAAGATAGATGAAGCTATATTTTCCTCAATATTGGAGGGAATGAGAGGGGGTGCATCATATAGACTACTGTAGGGAAAAATGTACAACCATAGTGTATGGGTGGAATGGAAAAGGTGGTTGGGGGGGATGGGTGGTGATACATCTCTATTGGATGTAATAATCAATTAAGTACCTTTGGGGGAGGGTGAAATGGAAGGAAGAGCATGATACCACCTTAGTTGCAACTAGCATTTACCGTATCATTAACCAATTATTTTGGAAGAGTTAGATCAAAGTGAATTATTGTGAATTTCAAGAGTCAAGAGTCAAGTCGAACTGGAAACGTAACTGGAAATTGAGTTTTAGTATAATGGTTGATTAATAATTCTTAAGAAAGAGATAAAATAAGGGGATAAATAGTGGTGAAAACAAGTCTCTTTTGGTGATAAAATGAGGGGATGACTCTTGTCACAAGGGGTTTCACAAGTTGGTTAATTAATATTTGTCCCACATGTGCCATATGTGCAACATTTTGAGTTTTTATGGAATATGTATGGCTCTTGGGGAGTAAAAGAGGAGTTTACAGGTTATCGACTATGGACATGATCCCAAAATACCACATAAGCCTTCCAAAGGAATATTTGGACTATATGTGTTGTATGAGTGTCATTTCAGGGTTTTGTGCATTGGGGATTGTTCTTGGGATTGTGTGAATCGTGAGAGGAGGAACATCAACATTTTAGGGAATAAAAAAAGGATTTTATAGATCATGGACCATGCATACAATACACAACCACCACAATGACCTTGTAAAGTGAATCTTTCTAGGGTTTTCACATCAAGGATGGCTCTCACAGCCTTTATCATGGTTTGGGAATCAAAATTGAGGTCAAATATAAGGAATGAAAATGGTGTGAGGAGTTTCCTAAGCTTGATATGTTATTATGGAATATTCGTGAAGGGTTTCTCTAATGTTGAATATCATCCCTCATGGGAAAAATCATATAATTTCACTATTATTGTGATAACTTAAAAAAATGGAAACTCTATTATTTAAAATCCTAAACTTCATTTGTTGATATGACTAAAATTATAAAAAAAAAATGGACCAAATCCCAACTCTAATATCCTATTCAAATGCGCTCGATAAGAAACCTAAGCTGAAAGGTCCCCAGTTCTAATCCCCTTGGATACCAAAAATCCAACCATGTTAAGGGTTGGTGCGGTCCAGGCCGGGTGCGATCCCAGGGTGATTTTGATGGCTTAGATGCCCATTGTTGTTGGTTTCTTAGCTAATGGAAACCATGCTATTTATGGGGGTTCCACCAATTTTCCAACAAAAAAAAACTATGGTTGAAATATTTACAAGTAATTGGCTAAACCCAAAAATCGTGGATAACTAACTCCATGAGTGGTATATCCCTCACATGAAGGCCGTTAGACCCTATACTATTTCTATGCAAATGGATTCTACACCTTCTTTTTTTAGATAAACCTTGGTTAAGGAAAATATTTTAAAAAATGAGCCATAGTTTATGGGGCCACGTTAAATGTATTTGAGTAGGTGGATGTTTTATTCCGAATAACAATAAGAAGCCCAACCACCTTACAAGGTTGGGTAACACTTCCACGCTTGTCTCTAATTGTTTGGATGATGAAACATTCAAAACCATTGGAAACATATTGGGTAATTACATAGACATAGTCAAAGCTCATGCTTGACAATAGATGCATGTGATTGAATCTAAGTGGAGGTTGATCAAGGTAAAGGCTTGCAACTATTGAAGGGAATAATGGAAATATGTTGTTGAGATTATGTTTTTGGAGGAGATTTTATTGGAAGATGGAATAGATTGGTTCAATATATATCTTATAATTTTTCAAAATTAGATTTGAAGAAGATATATTGGCGTGGTTTAAAAACCTTACTAATGGAAGCTACATAGTGTGGTTTGGGCATACTTCCATCCTTTTAAACAATTGAGAGATTGAGAGAAATCTATGGTGGTTAAAGTTTACAAATCAATCTTGAAGTCCATAATATTTATGTGGGTGGACCTATAAAACAAATTAATAAAATGGGATGTTTTAATGAGATGCACATGGAAAGGTACTAGTATGTGTCCTTTCTGTAAGGGTAAATCAAATGAAATATAACATTTTCTAGTTAGATGGCGTTACTCCAGGAAGGCCTAGGAAACATAAAAGTCATTGAATGGTGGAGAAGGTGTTTGAGAAGGAATCTCAAATGGAGACTAAGCTCACAAAACCTAGTTGGATGAAAAGGTGGTTCCTAAACATAATAATGCTCCTCTTAGAATTTTCTAGGCACCATGGCTAGATAGGAACACTATGATATTCTAATACCAATTCACATCTCCCTTGCAAGTTTTCTAGAATATTTAGCATGCATATGATATACTTATGAACATATTGAGAATAAATTTACCAATGCAGGTTGGGCATTTGGAAATTGACAAAACATTTCCATATGGTTTTATTAAGGAAGATTTCATGGTAAATTTGAACCTATGTAAAGTGTTGCGAATTCATCTACTTCACCGAGGATCGCCACTTTACCTTCACTCGATAGCATGGAAATGGGTGCAACAATATGGACAATTTTAAGGCTTTACTTATATTTATGGGTATAGCTACAAACAAAGGTATATTAGATCCACAAATGGTGATGAAAATAATGACAATGATGATAATGATTATGAATACGATGACAACTATGATTATGATGGATATGAAAATGATAAACCCTAACTTCTTATAAACCCCATAAACCCAAATACCCTAACCACTTAACCCCTTAAAACCTAACCCCTAAGGCCCCTAATCGTTAAATGTGACCATAGTGACCATAGTGAACATAAACCCATTAAACCCTAAGCCTAACTCTTTATAATCCCTATAAATTAACCAAATCCCCTAATCTCTTAACACACTAAACCCCAATCCTTGATTCCCCTAAACCCTAAGGCCACTAACCACCAAATGTGACCATAGTGACCATATTGACTATGTGTATTATGTAACACATTCATATGACATAATGTGACCATAAGGCCCCTAACCACTAAAACCCCTAATAACTAATCCCTTGACCCCTTAAACCTAAACCTCCTCATACACCTAACTCCTAACCCCCCTAATGTGACATTAATGGCCATAGTGACCATAAAACTATTGAAATGTAACCCTAACTTCTAATAAACTCCCTAATCCCAAATACCCTAATCCATTAACCAACTAATCCCTAACCCCTAAATCCCTCTCCCTATTAAGCATAATCTCTCCCTATTAAGCAGAATACCTCTAGCAACGAGGAGGATACCAGTAATGACACTAAGAGGTCTAGAAAAGATGGTGACCAAACATCTGCTAACCCACCATCTCCCCTAGCAGAAGGATGACCAAATTCACAACTCGATTTTGGTTTTGGGGTTCCTATTGAGGAGGAGATGCCTTCCAAGCCATAAGTATAGGTTCTATCGTTATAGTGTCTTTTATTTATTTTTGGTCATCATGTGTCTAGAATTACCTGTTAATCACAGTAGTTATACTTAGTTTTCTTTCTTCAACACTGTTAATTTTTCTATCACTATGATCTACTTTCCATTCTACATGGAAGATGAATATGACTGTAAAATCATGAATTCCCCTGAATGGAAGGTCTCAACTCTCTCTACTACATTCTGTTGGAAAAACTTCCATTATGATTTGTACTTTTAATTGTATTATTATTTTGATTCAATAGATTAGTCTTTAAAATTACAAAAATAAATAAATTAGGGTTTATTTATATAGTAACTAATTTATCTTTTTCCTCCGAGTTAGGTGCCCAATAGGGGTAAATGGTTGAAGAAACACTACATTAGAAACAAGGTGTCAAGTTAGGGTCCAATAAGCTTGGAAGATACGGTTGAAGCAACTACACATTAAAAACAAGATGTAATTCAAGGTAAGGAAATAGACTAAATTTTAAAGTGTTATTTCCCAGTACATATTGCCATTATAAAATGGTATGTAGTGTACTATCAAGAATCATACCTTCCCTGTATTAATAACTATGATATATTCCCCATGCCCATATTCAAGGTGACTAAATTAGGTGAAACTAGAACAATAGAGTTATATTCTTAATTACCTTAGGTATGAAAATGTCGTGAGCATTAATATTATCAACTAGGATTAATTGGAGCTCAATGACGGTGTTGACATGCTCTATTTGTTTTAAAAGATAGATAATTGGTTGGAAGAGTAATTACAAGAGAGAAAGGTATAAGGGTTATGTGGTATATATGGGTTGTTAGTGCTTGATGTGAGTGCAAGACCCATTTAAACCAACTAATTAATGTCTCAACTTTGTCCCCATGAAGTATGCATACAACTTTAGATATTTTAATTGTTCTCACAATGATATCTCTAATGTCCCATTAAATAGTTATGGTAGCATGGAACAAGATTTTGATCTCACAAGATAAATTGGGATCATTCAAAGTGAAAAATAAGGGTTTTTTAGGCTCAATTTTAAAGTTAGCTCAATTTTAAAGTTATTTTCTCTTTCTTCATGACTTTGCATTAAAATCTCATAAACAAGATGCATGACATCTTAAGGTCCCATGCAATATAGTAATGAGACAAACCTTGAATATTCTACATATATTCAATTGAAGCCAAATAAACTCTACATCTAAGAGGAATGGTGGTCTAGATGAGGATTTAACTTTATAATATTGACCAACAAAACAAAACTTCTTTTCCCTGCATTGTGCAAATCATGGATGCTAGTTTTCATGAGGGAAAACAATATAATACTCTCAATGCAACATTTAAGAGAGTTTATGTTAGGATATATATATTATTCTACTTGTCGCAACTTGATGATGTATATTATGACATATATACTCTCTTAAATACAACATTGAGGTTCTTATGGTGTTACACCCACAACATCAACCTCAGTGGTGAAATCCAACCAATTTTTTTTTCAAAAATGTATGTCGAGTCTCATATTAATGTATGCTATTTCATAATCTATTATATATTTATATTTGTCCTTTGGGGTTGGTCAAAGGTTCAAGGCTTGTTAATATTTTTATTTTTGAAGGAAAGTCTCGATGATAGGGAATTATAATGGCCATTGTAGATATGTCAAATGTAAATATTTGGATCTTCAAAACTTTGAGAGGTTACAAATGATTCTAAATATTTTGCATATTTTACACTTTCATGACATGTTTCATGACGATTGGCGCTCTTTGTCATACACTACAAAGGTGCATAAACACATGTTCTTAAGTTATGCACATGCAAAGTGATGAAGTGTTTGTATACATTCTAGAACTTGGTATAACTAATGTTTTTTTATAGCAATTATGGTTGGATGTAGCCTTCAGAAATTCTATCCCTTAAACCCATCGCAAACATTGCACACTTCAATGTTGAGATGAAATACTTGATTGGATGATGAAAATTTTGAACACTAGATACCCAACACCACACTTAAATAATTGACATTAACATAATCAAATTTGTTTCCTAATCCCTTGGTAGACACCTTCACACCAATCCATGTGGAACTTGGCTTTCCAGAGCATCCTACTTGAGATTTAGGGTCATCATTACCAAGACATGCTAATATCCATGGAGGTGAAGGGAAAGAGGGAGGTGGTTATAAATATATAGATATCATTGGATGATAAATTATAGCTTTAGGTAGCAAAAGAAAATAAAGCTAATGGACTATGGGGATGGGAATGATGTCATCATGTAGTATGAATTTAGGTCACATGAGGAGCATGTTGAGAAATGGGAGTGTTTCAAGGGGATATCTATCATACATTATTTTGAGGTGTTATCTATTATATATGAAATTAAAGTAGTTTCTAAATAATTTTTTATATAGTTCCTATGAATAACAACTTAGTAGGTGACTTCACAATAGGTAATTATACAATTTTGTTGACACACTTTTCCATCTTTCATGTGATTAGTGCAAATGTTTGCAATCTTATGATGTTAGTCCAAATATTTGCAGTCTTTTGTCCTTTTAACATGTGATACCTTGTGTATTGTTGTCTTCACCCAATTAGTCACTTTGGACTCCACATTACCATTATGCTTGGTCTTTGACTTACTATGGGTATGCTTGAAGGGTCATGTAAGGATGGAATATTTGAACGTAACTTAGGAGGAAGGTTATCAAAAATATTAAAATGGAAACCATAACCTTCTTGTAGGCCAATAATTCCATATGAAAAGGCTCATTTAATGGAATGGGGTCCACACATACTCCATGAGTCCAAAGGAAAAACAGTATGGATTCAAACTTGTTGGGCCAGGAAAAGTGCATAAGGAAGAATCCGCCATGCAAGCATAAGAGGAAAAGCGGGCGCGTGAAAGAGGAAAAAAAGGTAAAGGAAGAAGCGCGAGAGTAGAGTAGAGGAAGCTGCGATGAGGATCCATGTGATGAGGGAAAGGAAAATATGAGTCAGGTGAAGAGGCAGGTATATTATTTAAAGTGGAATAGGTACAAGTCAAGGAATAATGCAGAAGGACGAATAGAAAAAAGGCTAAAGGCACTAGTACATTTCGATCCAAAATCCGACGGTTTTTTCTGACGGGGCGTGGATTTTTTCTTTTAACCGTGCCAAAAATCAGAAAGATAATTTTTTTTTTTGAAATGGTGGGGATAAGCATCGCTTAAGCGACGGATATCCTCCTAAGCGTCACTTAAGCGACGGCGCTTAAATTTCTCAATCATTTAATAATTTGTCTTAATTGGTTAATTATTTAAAATGGAAAGCGTCGTCGCCTAGGTTCATTATCCCACACACATTAAAATGGAAAGCCTAGGTTCATACACACTCATATAAATAGATGTACGACTAGGTTCATTATCTCACACACTGAGTCTCGCACTTATCTCTTGGACAAGAAGTGCGAAATTCCTAAGGGTTTTTTTTTGGCATTGCTCTTTTGTGGGGATCTTCCCACTTGGTCTTGGATTTGGCGTTGCTCTTTTGTGGGGATCTTCCCACTTGGTCTTGGATCTTGGTCTTGGATTTTGGCGTTGCTCTTTTGTGGGGATATTCCCACTTGGTCTTGGATTTTGGCGTTGCTCTTTTGTGGGGATATTCCCACTTGGTCTTGGATTTTGGCGTTGCTCTTTTGTGGGGATATTCCCACTTGGTCTTGGATTTTGGCGTTGCTCTTTTGTGGGGATATTCCCACTTGGTCTTGGATTTTGGCCTTGCTCTTTTGTGGGGATCTTACCACTTGGTCTTGGATTTTGGTCAGCTTGCTCTTTGGATTTGGTTCTAACCCTTCTGGAAAAGAAGACTCATCATATACTTGGGTTTTCTCGTACTTTGTTCTTAGGGTTTGAGTAATAAAATGTCATGTAACAATGATTTTACAGGTCATCAAGATCCGGCAGAACAAAATCGACAATTGCTTGCTAGGTTGTGGGAGGGAGTGGAAAGAAGGGGTGATGGAAAATGTTATTGTCCTTGCAGTCGATGTAGGGGATTTAATACGAGAAGGTTACTGATCAAAATAGCTAAAAGACATTGTAGAGAACATGGACATGTTGAGGGGGGGCATGAATATCATCCATTGGTAAGTCAATATAATTCATGATTATATATCATTCAGTCTTTATATTGAGAGTTTTTGTAATTGTATATTGTATCATTTTTATTTTGGTTACTTAATCGACATGACTAACATTCGTTGTTTGATGTTTTAATTGTAATTATAAAGCAAGGGCCTCCTAGGGCTGTTCCGAACATGGAGAATGTGGTAATTACACAGGAACAACTAGTGCAGGAGGAACGTCAATATGCAGGTCCTGCGAATACTGATCATGATGAAGTTAATGATGACATGGAATTAGACGATGATCATGACGATAACATAATTGAGGATGATGGTGCAAATGCCTTAATCAATGATGCATTTAATTTTAGAATGGATGATGATCAACCTCATGCGCCGCCAATTGATGACTTTGAAGATATTCATGATTTACCTACACTTGAGAAGGCAGACGAACCGCTTTTTGAAGGCTCCCGCATAAGTGTTCTCTCTGCTGTGTTGCTGATAATGAACTTGAAGGTTAAGCATGGTTTTTCAAACACAGCCATCACGCTGGTGTTAAGGTACGTATGTGATTATATGTTTCATCGATCGCATATATATGATTTGATTTATGTTGCTATAATATTTGTATTGTTATACGTACTTCATGATAAAAATAAATAAGGATGTATTTGTTGTCGTTAATATTATGCTCTTCAAATATTTATGTTAACCATTTTTTTAAAATTTGTTGTAACAGTTTGATAGGTGAGTATTTGTTACCGCCATCAAATAAATTACCGCCATCATGATGAAGATGATTATATTGACGACGACGATGATGATATAGCCTTTAATCCTTATAATGTTGAATCCGGATCAGATGATACAGATGCAGACTTGGATACAGATGAAGACGATGATGAAGTGCATTGAACATCATTCCAAGTGGTAGGTTGTTATACCTTCAGACGCTAATGAGATTAGTTTCTTTAATTTTACTAATATTGTTAATGATTTTTTTGTCAAAATCATACAATATCATTTTTTTCCTTAGATATCATTTTCCTTACTTGTATAATCACCAACAAAGAGTCTCTAAAAATTAAAACCTTTTCA
>LPNX010963441.1:16841-50522 GCA_001517045.1 Pseudotsuga menziesii | reverse complement strand
TGAGCTATTATCTGGGGCAGTTGTGGCCGGTTCAGTTGAAGGCTGATCTTTTTTACTCCTGGTGTTATGCTGATGCTGATTCACATTGACAACAGCCACCTATTAGTCATCAGTAATTCTGAGGTGTCCCAAAAATGACTGATGACATTGGGTGGTTTATTATCAGTGTCATCATTGGTGTCTTGTTTATCTTGAGAATTCTGTCCTAAAGACTGAGTTTCAGTCTTAGTAGTCGTTTCCAGATCTGAAACTATTGCTTTGAGAAAACTGTTAATTTCCTCAATGTTATTAGCTTCAGAGGGTGAATTTTGTTTTGCAGGTGGGTTCTGAAAAGGTCTTCTAAATAACTGTCTGGGTGGTTCTTTATTTGAGGCATTATCAGAAGTGCCCTTTTTTAAGTCGATGATCTCATTAGAAAGTTTTTTTATGACTCGTTGAAGACTATCCAAATCTAAAGCATCTTGACTTCTTTTGTCAGGACCGGTTGTAGTTTTGGCAGGACTGTCGATCTTCTTACGAGAAGAAGATGTTGACTCGGTATCCACTCCGGAATTCGCTTTTGTGGCAAACACATCCTTTTCAACCTTAATTGCTTCTTCGAAATTTTCAGCTAAAGTGAGTTTGGCCTTTTGCCGGATGAACATAGCTATTTTTCCAGGCAAGGCTGAAGTGTAAAATTCAATTGTTACATCCTCAGTGGGTCTTGAAGTAGCGGGAATTCTATTCCTTAAGGTCAAAAAGCGTTGGTTAAAGTCTTTAACCTTTTATTTAGGTTCTATGCGAATTTTAGACAGTTCAGACACTAAGACCGCCGGAGACTTGTCATCCCCAAACTTGTTTACAAATGTGATTTCAAATTCATTCCAGCTGGTGATGGATCCAGCTGTCAAGGAAAAATACCATGTTGAAGTCTTTCCTTCAAACGTGTAGGGAAACAGTCGGCATACGACGTCTTCATGTTCAACGTCTAGGAGCCGGACTGCCAGCATAAACTTTTTGATGTGATCTTCGGCTGGCTCCTTCGACTCAGGGTTGAACTTAGGCAAAAGTTTCTCAGGGTGTTTAGGCAAAGGATGCTGGACCCCAGGGACAGCAACAGCATCCTGGGCCATCCAAGGCATAGGGTTTGGTGGATTGGCAGCTGCCATGTTCCTAGGAGTCGGAGGTGGTGAGGGTGGTTTTTGAGGAAGCCTAGACGAAGGAGGTGGTGATGGTGGTCGACCGGATCCTCCCGAAACCAATGGTCCTACAGAAGATGAAGGCTGATTAATGTTTGTCATAGACGGCCCTTGTTCTTCGAAGACAGGTTCAGGGTGATGAGTGCGAGGCCTAGTAATCTGTGGAAGGGGTAATTCAGTGGGCAGACGTCCAGTGAGATTGGAATAAGCCCTTGTTAATATTCTCTGGGATTCGTTGATGGCTTGTTCGTACTGGTCAATTTGTTCAGGAACAGGAGAGTTAAATTGAGATATGAGATTTCGAACAGAGTCACTCACTGGGGTTTCATTCACTCGTGATGAGAGACGAGTGCGTGGTTGAGTACCTGATTGTAATTGAGGGGTAGTTGGCTGATTATTTTTGTTACCAAGGTTTTTGTCATCAGCCATTTTACGTTGGCCCTCCTTCTAGCGCCATTGTTGACGGGCGTATTTGACTATGCACGTAACGGGGGAAAATGACCCAGTCCGGGATCCTTAGGACAGGTTCCAAGCTGTTTCAAGTAGTCGTTCCCTACAGGTTTAGAGGCTCTGTTGGCCTGAGATCCTAAGAGACTAATTAGTGCTACTGATTAGTGGGTGTTAATCTTATGATCACAAGAATTAAACTCAGATTTAAACTACTGTTATGTGAGATTACTATAAACTACCTGTTATATAGATACATCACAATTCATAAACAAAAAGTTATATATTACAAATGCTGTTAATGATATACACAAATACATAGTAATTACATCAAGGAATAAACTAAAGATGTTTTTAAAGTAGGTAATCAGACTAACAATTTTAATATCATGCAAGAAGCGAGAATTAAATAAATCCTAAGTTCTAATCTAACACCTATCCCGATCGGAAGCACGATTTAACTAAATCTGATTCTCAACAAATACTGGTAAATGCAATGTATGATAAATTTTGCAGAATATTAAAGAAATTTAAAACCTGCACATTAATACACGCACCATCAACTACCATGTATCAATAATATCAATTATTGAATGCAGGATATGTTATACCAATATAGCTGAAAAACAAGGCAGTGAATACTTAACAAATTATCTTCGCATAATTGATGAAAATGAATTATAACGAAAATAGAAACATAAGAAACACAAATACCAGCAACTGAAAGATGTCTTAAACGCAAACAAGTTTCAAAACTTAAGACACGTGAACCCAACATCACCAGTCCAAAACATCATGACGACTGGCAGCAAACTGCCAAGCAGCCCAACCAGTAAGAACTAGCAGTTCAGTATTTGCATTCCCAATAGTATTCTCCCCCCCCTCTACGTTACCTATCAGTCTGTTAAATACATTTCCTTTTCCCATAATAGCATGCTTAAGATTCAAAAATAGATCTTCACGATCCCTAGCTAATCGTTAAAAGAAAACGACAAGTGAAACCTGTCGTCTTTCTTTTAACACATAATCGCTCACCTATCATATAGGATCATGAAACAAAACATGGGAACCTGTTAGACCAATTCTCCAATCCTCGATTCACTTCCAGAAATACAGGGATTATACACATACTGATATCCTCAAAATCAGGGGAATATATCTCCTCGTTAAGATCTGCGATAAACAAGAAAAATACTCAGAATATTATAAAAATATATGGAACCGAATCATAAACCAATGATCTTGACAGAACAAATTACCTGAAATTCAGCAATATAACAACATGTCATCAACCACTATATATTAACCAGGGCACTGAAAACCTGGATGTTTACTCCACTGGAGTGACTGGGCGAAGGTGCCTTAAACTGCATTAGAGCAATTTTAGCGTTAATCTCACGTAGCTTTTCTTCATTTCTTTCGTTTTCGTCCTGTAGTTTAAGGACACGCCTTATAATCTTGTTTTTATGGTTTTTTAATCGCAACAGATGCTTGTCGCTGGCGTCTATCTTTTCTTTCAAACCCTGATTATCAATTTTTAACAAATCTCTACCGGCAGATATTTCACTTATTTTTTCCTCCATTATACGGACTTTATCCAGTAAACAATTAACAAACATGGGGTGAATCGTTTCCCCGATTTCATGTAAAACAACCGAAGTCGCTTTGACCGACTTTTCATTCATGACTGAATCAGTCACGCAATCAACATGAGTCTCTGAGACTTTCTTGTCCACGACTGGTGGACTTTTAGACTCAGGCGTAATATCAACTTCTGGCTGGGCTGGCTGGACTTCGACCGAAAAAGAGGGGTTCTCAGAATTTTCTTGAACAGTCACCGGGTGACTTGGCTCGACCGAATCAGTCCTTAAATCAGGATAAATAATGTTATCATTTTCATGGGCAGACAGTGTAATCTCCTCATCGTCGATTACCACTGTCTCAACAGGAGTCTTATTATTCTCAGACCTTTTCACAGTTTTGGCTCTAGCCATGCTTCGGGTCAATCTCCTACTCGGCTTAGGCTTAGGCACACTTCCCCGACGACTACCAATTTTGTCACTAGCGCTTGATGGCGTGACAGGGGACAAACCTGAACCTTCTTTACCATGAGTTGGACGTAAAGAAGCAGGACGAAAATTATCCAGATTAACCACTGGTACTCGAGAGGGTTCCACATTCTTAGGACTAGGGTTTGGTGTAGGTTGATTCGACGAAGCCGAACCCAAAACCCTATGCTTACCACAGTCGTCGGGGTTATCAAACATACAATGGAAAAATTTCGAAAAGCCACTAACTTCTACAAATTGTTCCCAAGACCGACCCGATTTTACCAATTCACTTTCAACCAAAATGCGAACAAAACCATGGTGGAATAAACTATGGCTTAAATGCTTCGGCCCTTTCTTGATAGCATTTGACATCTTAAACAAGCTGTGCAAGAGGTAATAGGGAAGATTAATTTGAAACCCTATGAAAGATGCCATTAAACGAAGGTGATACACATAAGCCGATGACAGTTGACCCTCGCAGGTAAGATATCTATGAATTAAATCAAGAACAGGTCTCCATTCCTTACGAAAATACTTACGTGCAACACCGGCGCGAAACGAGACCTCCTGTGTTGGGTTTTTCAGCAAGCTGCGCCACTCCGTGATTTCCATTTTTTGGTACTTAAAACATTTCTGCCCTGTCAAAGGCAGACCAGTCGCATGTGCGACAGAGCTTTCATCCACCCTGAAACATAGATCTCCTACCTCGACCTGATAGTTCATCAACGACATGGCGAAAACCCGGGTAACCTCCGGGTTTGAATCAGAAAACTTCCGTAGGAAATGCAACCATCCTACCTCCTTGACCTTGTGCATTAGATCAGAATTTGACTCCAACAAGGTTAATTCATGGGGATCGACTCGAACAACAGGGGCCATCCCTATCAACTTGCGGGCAAGACAATGCGCACAGCAAACCTGCCACCAGAGAATTAGTGACAGAGACGCGGACCGAGAGAACTTAGACCCAAGACCCGGCAACTGTAAACAATACAGGGAAAAAGATATATTTGGACGCAGGTGAAACCCCTGTA
This sequence comes from Pseudotsuga menziesii, assembly GCA_001517045.1. Lineage (NCBI taxonomy): Eukaryota > Viridiplantae > Streptophyta > Pinopsida > Pinales > Pinaceae > Pseudotsuga > Pseudotsuga menziesii. Next base: position 45,812 of record LPNX010963441.1, on the reverse strand, counting down.
AGCTCATCACAGTCGGAGCCATCATAGTTCGAAATGGGGAGCAAGAACGACGGCCGAAGTGTTAAAACCCGATTCTATCATAATCCTGATCTGACTTAAATGATGAGGGTGACTCAAGTATACGCATAAGAGGTGTCCCAGTGATGAAGCACCACGACTAGAATCACATACCAGCACTGATATGTGGACGTCAGGGAGGTACGAGTGTCATCATAGCACAGTAAATCCACGGCGAATGCGGCTCGTGCCACATATTTTCCATACAACGCGTTCGGCTCTCTCTCCAAAGGTGACAAATCGAAATATAACCCACACAATACCTTTGGCAATTATCCCATAGGAAATCATAGAATTCATGCTTAATAACATTAGGACAAGGCATACGAATGACATATCATATCTTGTTAAGGTTCGACCTACTTTAATCACCATTACCTTGCTCTTGTATGAAAATCGTGAAACATGATCGAAATGATAGATTCCTAACCATGGAACAGAGCATGATCAACGTAGTGTTTAATAGAGCCTGCACAGATAAGCTTACATGATCAAACATAGTGACCACAAATCCTTATGTATCAATGACCCTAGTGATAATGCATTCAAACCAATAACTCAAAAATTGATATTATTGATCCAAAGTAGATTGCGAAGTTTGTTCAAACAAATGTGGCATTTCAATAACTCAGTAGCTAGGGAAAAATCAACCATTCAGTAGCTAAGTTTATCCCTTCTAAAGTTAAGACATTTCATCAAACAAAATGGGATTTTGTTTGATGCAATAGTGATTTTAGAAGGCTGTTGAGCAGGTGCACAACAGAGCTTAATACTACAGACTTGGGTTTTCATTAAATGTTGTAATGGCTTTGGCTGTGGGTAAAATCTTGTTTCCCTTGGCTCTGTGTATAAATTTTTGATTGTAATTATGACTAGTTTGGATTTTGAGCCATGGGCTACATCATTGCTTGCAATGGTGCCATAGCCCATTGGCATGCCTATATAGACTTTGTTTTCGCATCGGAAGCGACTATGTAGAGACACTGTGATTCACCGTGTTGCGTATGATATATATACTCTGCGTTTATAATAAATGATCATTGTCATTTAGCTTACTGTGTGTCTAATGTATGTGCTATGTTAATGGTTTATTAAGGCAGTTTTGACACAAACATTCTCCTTTAGTTGAGGTCTGTGTGTTGAGTATATTTTAATGGGCTATAATGGCGAACACTGTGGGTGTTGAGAGACCAAGCCGTGAATGGCTTGAGCCTTCACCAAAGTGTTGTCGGATAGCTTAGTGTAGGGATTTTAATTATGTTATTGGATCTTATGCAACATGGATTGTAAAAGTCATGGGTTGGGAAACGTTTTCGTAGGGATAAAAATGTTAATGTACTATGTAATTAAATTGTTTAGTCGAGGTCGTATTGTAGAAAAATTGTATTTCTCTTCACTACATGGTAGTTTTTTATAAATGGTTTCCTGCATACAGGTTATGTATAGCATGGTCGCATCATGTATGAAAACGAAAATCCATAGGGTTTGACTCTGTCTCGATATTAATGTAATGACATGTATTTTATTAAATAAAAGAGATGGACTTGTATACCCACAGGGTTCAATTCATGTTCTTGTTTGCAACACATGGGTTTATAATATGATTTCAATGCTATTTAATATGTTATGATTACTGTGTAAGGTGTATTATTTTAATTTGTTTATGGTAATGTTTGGATGAGTTATGTAAATTTTGTTTAATGGTTTTGTATAAATGGAAAATTGGTTTTTATGATGGAATAGATAGAACTATGGTTGTTTATCTACATATTAGAGGAAATTTCAGGTCTAAAATGGGCCTCCTAAAGAAAATAATAAAATAATAGTTATTAATTTTGGAGGAGAATAAAAAAAACTACTTGTTTGTTCATATTTTTGACATATATCCCTATGTTTTTACTCAAATTCCAAGAGGGAGAGCTTGTTGGATGCGTAATTTAATTCCTCTTCCAACTAGTACCCACAATGCATACTTTTGACATACCCTGCTACCCCAAAAATAAGAAATACCTGAAAAATCATGATGATGATGTCATCATCACATTTCTTCATGTATTTATTGTTTTTGGGGTAGAGAGGTATTTCAAAAGTATACAATGTGGGTACTCATTGGATGCAGAATTAAATTGCACATTCAATGAGCTCTCTAGCTCAAAATTAGAGTAAAAACACAGGGAAATATGTCAAAAATACGAACAAAAAAAGTAGTTTTCTTTTATGACAAATATTACAATTCAACCATTATGGTTGACTCATTTTATTGAAATTCTATTGGTTCTTGAATTCCAACTCACAAAATTTATTGTTGGCGTGTTTTCTTATAAGGCCCATTTTAGACCCCAAATTTCCTCTAATTATATATATGTGTGTGTGTGTGTGTGTGTGTGTGTGTGTGTATGTATGTATGATCATAGTTTTGATATAGGACCACATGGATGGTCACAATGCCTCCTCTACTCATGTAATTATGATGTTGTTATTTTAATGAAATTCAATTTCTATATAGTTTATAGTTTAATAAGACAGACCTTGTAAGGTCTTAATGGTTTATTTAATCTTGATTAAGTTTATATTCTAGTTCTATTATTAAATACTTTTATTTAATTTTTCTGGTTTACTTAATGTTGTTAATGATTAGGTGGATACTATCATAGTTCATGTATTGGTACTTCAGGTTGAAGCTAGTGATTATATTAAAACATATCAATTTCTACTTCTAAACTAGTTGGAAATTAAACTTAGACAAGTCTCTGCTGACAAATGAAATATGTCAGCAGAGTAATAAGCCTACAGGGAGATTATTTAGTTACTAAAATCATACCCTAGTTGACAATAACAAATTCTAAATATTGAAGTAATACAAAAAACAAACTTAAACATGCAATCTTAGTTATATTCATCCTATGACAACATTTACAACCCAACAGAGTATTGAATAAAATACAAACCCCAGAAGAGTCTAGCCAAAAATTCAAATACATAGGGTTAGGAGATACATTGAAAACATTCACGTAACATATCCATCAATTAATATAGAAAATAGCATAGACAGACTACGGTTAAAATTTAAGAAATGTAACCCTAGGATATATGGATAGTACCATCATTTATAGTGTTATAAATATACATAAAGAAACCAACATTTACGCTAGAAATGAACTTGATATACTAATAACTCATACCTATAATTTTTCTGAATCTCCTTTAATGGCTGAACCTGCACACTTTTAAGTGACCAACATTAACAATTTAAGACAAATCTGACCTCTGATTATGATGACCAAAACACTTGGGAACTACTAGGTTCCTCCCAACCATGACCCAAAACCATTCCTGGTTTTAATCTAGATCCCCCGAGCTGGACTCCAACATGCAAGTATCTTAGAGTTCCTACAATAAGGTTTCCTATCTAGTGTATCAGATCTATATCAGTTCTCCTTTTCCTTCTAGGAAATGTTTCTTCAAGAATTTACTTGATAGAAGACATGCAGAAAAATGAATCCTCTAATGATAGATCAGAACCCCAATCCTTTCCTTGGATTCAGTCTTTATAGACAAACTTTTCAGTCAAAGGGACAGTTAAATCAAGAAACCTTGGTTTCTTGACTCAACCCTTTTCGATTACTTTGGGTAATTATTAATATTTTAACCTATGAACTTTCTACCAGCTCCTAGTTGGAATTTTATAGACATTATACTATTTATTAATCTTTCATAATAAATAATAATTGATGGAGCTCGTATTCTTTCTTTCATTTATTTACATTATTAATATATTTAATTCTTTATACATAACATGTATAAAGTACATAATAATATAACACTTTATTAACATTTGTCTCTGGGCATCATATACCATGATCCCTAGGCTTAATGACATTTCTTCATTAAGGTCAAGTAGGTAGATGGTTTAGGTCTACTAGGATAGGAAAATAGAAACATCCTTGGATGTTGGATCTCCCTTGTATAATGTGGTATCTCTTCAATACTTTGATGAGAATACAGAAATTCAAAATTTCATTTAATCACTTATAAATAAGTATGATGAGATCAATATTTTTCTCAAGTCATTTTCACTCAAAAGTTATTAAATTATTTTTAGTAACCCCTAGCGCTTACCATAGCCCATACTCAATGCCTATAGAAGGGATTTACAAACATAGTGCAATTCTGGAGCTTTCGCTCAACACTAAATTCTAGGATGTACTTGTACGATACACCTAGGGATACAATGGCCAAGGATCTGATGCTCTAGAGCTTGTGCTCAACATAAACATGGAAGGCTCCAAGGCTTATTCCCAACACATCCAATTATATTTTCACGTGTTCTAGATATTCTCACTCAACACAAAGGTAAGTACTCATGTGCTCTAGATCTTCTCACTCAACAGAAATCATCAATCGCTCAAGTGTTCCAGAACTCCTCTCTCAACAAAAAACATCTCTTCAATCATGTGCTTCAAGGTCCACACCCAACACAGACAAGCATATACATATATCATCAATATTTGGCTTACGCCCCATATCTAAAACAAATCATCATGTTCATATGAAGTAGGGTCTTCAACCCAATATAAAATAAAACATCAAGATAATCATCATAATCAATAGGGACATGCCTATAAGTGTTAGGTCCAAAATTTAGGAGATTACAAAAAACCTTTCCAGCAAAAACTTAGGAAGATGCATCCAACTCTGAAACCTATGGTTAAAAAAGAAATGAATAAGATTTTAACGCATAATATCATCTTTTTCATTAGGCAAACTCAATGGGTAGCTAATTTAATTTGAGTTAGGAAGAAAATGGTGACATTCGTCTATGCATCAATTTTTGAAATCTTAATAAATCCTTAGAAAAAAGACAATTACCCAGTTCCTCCCATGGAAACAATTCTTGAGAAAGTCTCTAGGTATGAAATGCTATCACTTCTTGATGGTTTTTTAGGATATAATAAAATTTTTGGTTTCCCAAATGACCAACTTAAAACATCATTTAGAAATCCATGGGGAACTTATTCTTATAGGAAAATGCCCTTTTGTTTGATTAATGTTGGGGCTACTTTCCAAAGAAAGGAAAATCGATATTTATTTCAGAGGATTGATTAATCATTAAGTAGTCATCTATCTAGATGATGTGACATTGTTTTCCAAGCATCGACCTGATCACATTTTTCATCTTGGAAAAGTACTTGAGCATTGTAGAAGGTATGGGGTTTCTCTGAATCCTAAAAACAACATTTGTTGTAACAAAGGAATTCTTCTAGGGTGGGTGGTTTTGAAACATGGAACTATGATTGATCCTGATTGAACTCAAGCTATATAGAAAATCAATTTTGCTTCAAAAAAAAAATCCATGTAGTATTTCGTAGGTAAAATTAATTTTGCTAGAAGATTTGTGCCTAGTTTTTTAAAAATTGAGCGCCCTTTCCAAAACATGATAAAAAAATATGCTATTTTCAATTGGGGATTAAATGAAAAAGAATCATTTAATAGGACTCTAGAAGCTATTTCGGAAGCTCCTAGTCTTTTAATCCCATATTTCAATAAGGATTTTACATTGTATACATTTTCTTCAAACATATCTTATGCTGCAGTCTTAACTCAATATAATCATCAAAATTAAGAAGTGCCAATATCCTTTATGAGTTCAAATTTTTAAGGAGATAAATTGAATTATCATGAGGTTGATACACAATATTTTGTTGCTTTTAAGGCTATTAAACATTTTCATCCTTATCTTCTAAAATTAGAACACAAGTGATTGTTCCATTCCCTACGCTAAGGAAGTTATGGGTGCAAAGAGATTTGGGAGAAAAAAGAGCTACATGGATGAAAGATATTCAAGAACATGATTTAGAATTTAAATATTCCATGGTAATTAAAGGAAAAGGTCTCTGTAAGCTTGTTGTTGAATCTTCTCACTTACCAAATGATAATTTTGAAACCAGCATTGATGAAATCTTACTTCAAAGGGAAATATACTTTTATCCTCCTCCTCGAGATTCTTGGTATTCTGACTTAATTTTTTTTATTGAAACAACAACCTCTCTAGATCATTTAGAATGAAGAAAAAGAAGAGAAATCAGGTTAAAATAAGTTTCTTATCAGCTTATTAATGACACCCTTCTTAGAAATAGTTTAGATCGTATATTATTATGTTTCCTAGATAAAGATGAAACCGATACAATATTGAAAGAATTACATTCTAGTTCTATAGGTGGCCATTTCACAGGAGAAGAAACTACTCAAAATATTCTTAGATAAGTTTACTATTGGCACACTCTATTTTGAGACTTCTATACATTTGTTAGGAAGTCTCACGATTGTGAGACTACCCCAAGTACACTTAAAAAACCTTGCTTTCCATTACAACCAGTTGCAGTAGAAAGACCTTCTCAACAATAAAGACTTGATATAGTAGGTCCAATTAATCCTCCTTCATATTTACAACATAATTATATTCTCACATAAATAGATTATTTCACCCAATGGGAAGATTCTTCGCCTCTACGTATAGTAAACACTAATCAAGTTGTTCAATTCTTAGAATCTTTTATCATTACTAGATTTTGTGTTCCTGATTCACTTGTCGTTGATTATTCCTCATATTTTTCTTCAATTGAGTTAACACCATTTCCTTTAGAAAGAGGTATTAGGATCAGGTACTCTGCGAGTTATTACCCTCAACTTAAAGGTGTAGTAGCATCAACTAACAAAAACTTGTTAAATATTCTTAAGAAAACTATTTCTACACACCAACGCAATTGGCATCTAGCATTGTTTAATTCTCTATGGGAAGATAGAGTAACCGCTAAAGCTTCAATAGGCAATTCACTTTTCTTCCTTGTTTATGGTACTTCTCTACAATTAGCTCAATCTATTGAAGAGGAAAAATATTCAACTATGGAGAAAATGATTAACACTATGATAAAACTGGAAGAAGGCATAGAAAGGTCTAAACAACATTTTATAAAGCATCAGCAGACTGTAAAGACATGGTTTGATCAAACATAAGTTTCAAACAGATATTTACATGTTGGTGATCTAGCCTTAAAATCGGATAAATCCCATGAGGAAAAAGGGTGAACATACAAATTTTCAACGTATTTGGTTAGGTCCTTTTGTAATTTCTAATAAATTAGATATAAACACTTTTCAATTACAAACCTTGGAAGGTCGAAGAATTTCCAGTAAACGGGCTGATTCTCAAAAATTATTTTCACTAATTCAATCAGATTCCTTGATTTGTATATAATTTGTCTATTTTATATATAGTTGTAAAGTATTTTATTTTCCTTTTGATAAATTTTTGAAGCTTCTTTCATGTATAGGCGTATCTTTTATACTTTCATTGCAAATCAATCTATTTGTAAATAATTTAAATTGCAAAATTGATCTTCTCTAACTTTCTCAAAAGATTAATTATATTATTAAATCATCATCATCTTTTGATTGTTGGTCAATAATCTCTATTAAATAGGTTGTTAATAAATAAATGTTGTTTAACTATTTAAAATAAAAATTACGATAATATTTTAATCTTTCATGTACATAGTTTTATCAGAAAAGGTACTGGTAAATAAATAAACCCTGTGGTTGAATTTCAATATGGTGTTTGTTTTAGGTTGCTGTGATAAATTTAATGTTTATAGATTAGCTCAAAATGTTCATATTTTCTTGAATCTATAAAGAACCTATCAGAACATGATAAAATCAACAAGTATGATTAAGATTATCCCTCATGTTCGGTTTGTTTTTAGCTAATTGATTTCCTTTTCAAAATCTTATACTTATAAAGATTTTTAATAGTCATACTTAAGATATTATTTGGAATATGGAAATTTTCTGGGTCTATTCCATTCATAAAACTATAAATTATAAATTAGGGAGCATAAGGTATCAGTAATGAGCATGTCTTTTAAAAATCATAAATATTATCAATATGAGATTATCAGGAGACTAGTAATGGCTCTGTCGATCGATTCATTTTATGCTAATATTAGTGAGTGACACTGTCATTTGGCCACAAGCTGGACAATGATTCCTTATTTTAGAAGATATAATTTATCAGTGATACCTTTGATTGGATATTAGGAGGTCTCATTGCAAGATGACCTATTCATGATCATCAACTCTATTATAGATAACATCATTTCTGATCACTGGGGTGATGGCTCCTGATTATAAAGTCAAGGGACATGAGGTCTCATCATTAGTGTGCTTGTTTATCTTTCGCATTTCTAGTGAATGATGCTATCAGACTATGGTTATCAAACTTGGATGGTATTCTTCAATTAAGTATTAAAAGAAAATTATTAAATAAAACGAAATAATAAATGGAACAGACTGTAGAATTTTTTCAGAAAAGTAATGTATATCATATTTTAGTGATGATTTATATTATTTTTAATGAGTATTTTTCTAATGGGGAAATCTCTTAAGCTCATTTTTACTCAGAGAGAAAAGGAAAATTTGAAACATACTTGCAGATAGAAATTAAAATAGTGTTGTCATTAGATTGAGAATTTATGGTTGTTTTAAGCACATCATAAAGTTTATTTTATACAGCAGTCTGAAATTATTTAGGCAGAGATAATTGGTTCGCCCACGTTAGTCGCCATTTGTTGATAGGAAACAACCTCTCCAATTTTAATTTTTCATTTTACTTAAATAAAAATTAATTAATTTCCTTGTTTATCAATTCTTGAAATTATTAAAAAATGACTTCAGAATCTTGTATTTTGAAGGCATTCTCAATTATAGAGATTTTGATCAAATTAGAAGGCATGTTAATCTAACTTAGTCCTTATGTAGTTAATTTATTTTAACAGCTCTATAAATTTGAATTTATATATAATAAAAAAAAATTCATTATTATATATTATGATTATATATTAATTCATACCATGTTAAATTTTTCTTTCTCAAATTGAGTTAGATTATTTCATTTCTCACATTCTACATGACTTCTTTGAAATTTCATTTAATTTTTTTATAGTATAATTTTTGAAATACTAGACATAATATTTATCATTTATTTTCTTATGTTATCATATTTTTATTTGGTTAATAAATTGATTTCATTTTAACTTTATAAAATATGATTTATCATTATCTCTTTTAATTCTCTCTAGAACTTTTTATATAAATAAAACCTAAATTGTATTTAAAGCGAATAATATGATTTTTATGTTTTAAAATAGGCTTAAAAAATATGATAGATTGTTTCAACGAAATAAAAATCAAAATGTTAAAACACTTTGTGATCATCCTAGCTTAGTTAAAGGACATGAATTATGACATAGCAAAACTTTTTTACTATGGTACATATGGTTAATAACTAAATCAAGTGTTTATATCACGAAGATCTCTTTTAATTAATAACTCGTATGATTTCCTATGTCATATCATTATGAGATTTCACTACAATTTTGATGGTGGAGTAATCATGGTTTTACACGAACTTAGTGTTTTAGTTTGGTTTTAAATAGAGTCGAATGAGGATTTCATTATGGATGTTAAACAGTGCATACCTATCTCATCTGTATTCATGGCCCCTTTCCCTGTGATGTCAACAGAAGAAATGGTGGATGTAAAAATGGCCCCATTATCTATAATTGAATGAGAAGGCATTGATTTGTTGGATATGCAGCCACATATTTCCCAACTATTTGAGAAAATCGATAAGGGAGATTTTTCAGTTTCTTTAGTGGACATAATTTGGAGGTCACTTGACATTTCTCTATGTCTCTCAGAGAGAACGTGCCTCAACTAGGGAATGTATAGTTGAAAACATCTGAGAAGTTTATAGAAAAAGCCACAAAATTAACACATAGAGAAGAACGATGGTTTAAGTAGGAGATAACAAGGGAGAAGAGGAAACATTTCTTACTTCCCTGACATGAATGGTTTGATAATAATAATGGATATCAAATCAAATATCTCAAAACCCAGTAGGAATAGCTCCTAAATATGATATATGATATATTGCTTGTGATGAAAGGTATTCTCCTGATCATTTTTACCATTTAAGATTCATCGTGGCTTGTAAAAAATCAAAATTTAATTTTCCATATTATCTCCTTAATAATTTGCAAACAATGGCTTTTATGGTCCAAAATACCATAGGAAACTAGGACCATAGTCTTTTTCACCATGGCTTGGTAAAAATTTTGGTTCAGCACTAGTTATTTTTGATAGGTAAAAATTGGGGTCAATTTTTTAGTGAAAATGGCTTTGTTCAGAATGAAATGTGGCCTTTTGAAATACCTAAGTCTCACCAGAAAATAAGGTGATATCCTGTGCATGAGTCAGCTAAAGGTAACTATGATAAAAAACCTAAGGCTATAGGCATCGAAAAAATCATCTTGCTATTTATATTTGGGAAACAATTTTTTAGGGAAAACGCTAAGTCAATCGAGGAAGCTTCAGGAAATAAGAAACTACCCTTAGATGATAAATAATTTGAGCAAATGTTTGTAAGGTTAGTAAAATTACCAAATGTAGGTTCGAATCTTGTTAATGAATTTCAATTTAAATCATAAAATTCATCATTTGTTTGTGCTCGTAGATTTACTCGTAGCATGGCCACAATTTCTATGCCAGCCATAAGGCAACAATATGAGATCTTACTCATGTTTGAAGTTGAAAGTAATAATGATGTAGTTTCCCTAATTCATGAATTTTTACCTAATAATGGACAGAATGTAACAATGAATGATTTTTTAACACCAACTACTAAAGAGATTGATAATTCCCTTCTTGATGATTCTGAGTTGAAACCTTCAGTCATTGGTGTTTCTTCACCTATTTATAATTAAAATTATTCATAATCCAGTATGTCTTCTAAGGGTAAGAATGAATAAATTTTACAACAGGCTCTTAATAGAATCTTTGAAGGCAAAATCACTTAATTGAGAGTAGAGGTGAAAGAACATCAAGCCAATGTGCTAGTTAAGGACGTGGAAATCAAAATGCTCATAAGAGAATTCATAAATTGGGTAAATAGATGGAAATAGTTGAGTTAATAAAGGATAAATATAAATCATCTAGAAAATCTATTATGATAACTAATGAGCAATTTATCAACCAAGCAGAGAACTAAAAGATACAAATCTTGGAATTCAAAGCCAAGCTATCTGAAGCAAGAAAATCTATCAAGCTACAAATTGGAACTTAACTTTTGTCATATTTCAATTATTCATATTATGATTTCATTTTGTCAGGAAATAGCATGATTTAATTAGCATACCTACATAATCAAAGATTTTGTAGGCATGCTTATAATTCATTTATTTTTCATTACATGCAGTTTTTAATAATTTTTAATCGAAATTAGCTTTGTACTTGAGCTGTACATTTTTTATTTGGTGGATAAGCGAAATCAATGTTTGCTGACACATGGTGTGTGACTATTAACTCCGTTTTTTTTAGTTGAAGTAGCTGGATGAACAAGAGTGATTTAAGCAAGAAACTCACATCGAGAGTTATTTGCATTTGTCGCATGCCTTTAGTTAAAATGTTAGTTAAGCCACTTCATCAATAAGATGATTTTAGAAAGAGACTACTCTATTTTTGGAATGGGATCATTAAGAGTCTCCAAGTGGTTTATGACATTCGTGTATATAATTCACAAACAATTTATGAGTGAAGGAGGAGAGTATGACAAAAATTTTACTTGTTTAAATTAAGACATTTTATGTTGTTTATATTCTGTTGAAGTGTTTTCATTCCAAGGATATGTGTAGACAGAGTTCAACAACTCGTATCATTTTTGTTCCAGTTTTGAAACTTTTATAAATATATTTCATATTTAACTTTCTTAAATTGTCCATATATACATTTATGTTGTGATGTGTTTGTTTGTATTGTTGCAAAAATTACTCAAATCTTCTTTCTTTGTTTGATTACAGGTTAGAAAATTGTTATAATTTTGATTCTAGTAAATTATTTTTGGAATTAGAATTATTCATTTTTATTTTTATTTTTATCATCAATAGATTATTAACTTAGTTATTAAATTTTTCTCTCAGCTGAGATAATCTAGTTAGTTGAGTTGCATATAGATTTATGTTAGTTTTGATTCACTAATACTATTTTAATAGTTGTTTTTGCAGGTGTTAAAATAGTGATATATTCAATTATATGTTATCATTTTAAACTTTTCATTTAAAACTTGGGAAAGAAAACCAAACCATAATTGAGACTCTTTGTAAGAGATCACAAGTAGATAAAATAAGTTAGGAATAAGTTAGTAGTTTTAGTCAAGAAAAATTCATAGTTAATAAATAGATTAGTTAAAACTCAAACTTAGGATCTAATTCCTTGAGGTTTAAGTGGTTGTATCCTTCTTAAAAGGATAAGATCTTGGATAGTAACATGACTATAATCCTGTGATATTCAGCTAACCAAAACACACCTAGGGACTTCTATAGGAAACTTGTGTGGGTTGAATCTCCTCTGTTTTCCTTAGGAAAAAAATCAGGCCAAGAAATGGTTCTAGAAGGAGGTCCTGAAAATGATTGATGACTAAAAATATAAATGATAATCCTTCAACTAGTCAACACCCTCCATTACAACCTGAAGGTACTAGTTCTCCATTCATAGATACTTTAAGGAGAATTTTAGAAAGAAACTATAATATATCACTTTACACTCTTAAAAAAAATACCGAGGCATTAAAGGAATCATGACGCATACTTACTAGGGCTTATGCACATAAATTTTGTTTCACACCCATAGATTATAGTCTACCTAGACAACATCAACATAATACTCAGTTGACTTCTATAGAGCAAGATTCAACAAAAGATGAGAATCCACAATGAAGGACTCCAAGCCACCAAAATAGAGTTCATTTTAGCCAAATCACATGAACAAATACTGTTCGAAGTTTAATTACTACATGTGGGTTTGGTGAGCCACCTTCTCCTTTGGAATCCCCACCTGATAGTCCAAGGTCTTCGAATCATAGTGGTTCTTCAGATTCTGAAGAATCTAATATGGATGGAGTTGAACCTAGTGGAGGACAAAATCCACATAAGCCTCCACCAAATCCACCTCTTCCATGGCTTATAACAAGTGTTGTAGCAGTACTAGGTTTTCAACACCCCTTACCCTAACACTCAGATAAATTCCTTCTGAATTTTAATCCTGATAAGAAAGAACCAGTACAGGTTCATGTTGATAAGTTCATATTAGTAGTCCAAACAATGAACATTCAACAGGAGGACATGGTTTGTCAACAATTTCCTCTAACCTTTGAGGGAAGAGCGTCAACCTGGTAATTCTCTTTGGTTCAAGGGTGAATAACGAATTGGGATAATTTAAGTAAATCATTCATCAACAAGTTGGAGAAGATAAATCACCCATATCCATATCCCTTGATTTATATTGAATTAAAATAGAAAATAAAGAACAAATTAAAGATTTTAATAAGATATTTCTCACTTGGAAAAATAAAATATGTGTAGCCTATCAACCACCTGAAGCTATCATTATATAAAACTATGCATTATCATTGCAAAAATACTTGGGTATATTTGTTAGGAAGGCTAATAAAGTTAGACTTGTATAAACTTTTGAAGAAGCCATTAAAGTCGAAAAAAATATTTGGCATATGAACAAGAAAAAAGTGGGAAAACTGACACTTTTTTTCAGAAAAAAAATAGAAAGATAAAGTGTAGATAAAGATAAAGCTTTTGATGTTGAAAAGCTTCAAAATTCAATTAGAGATTTAACGAATGAAGTTATTGGGTTAAAAAAAATTCAGAATCATCTTCTTCAAGAGGATATTTTAGAAATTAGTTTAGACAAAACACTGGTAATAATCCAAATCCTTCTCCACATATAGAAGTTAATGAGGAAAGTTTTAATACTATCCGGGTAGTATTAGATATACATGATTATTCTCCAAATCAAACAATTGTTGATCAATAAGAAGAAGAAAACTCTGAGAATGAGGATGACTCACAAGAACCACAACAATTAGTTGGCCACTTTTGGGACAATTTGATAAAATATGATGATAACAAATATCCTCCTGTAGGTCAGCATGCTTATATCACATGAGGAAAAAATTCAATAGGTTCGAATGGAGTTTCAAGTTCCAATCCAGTCAAAGGAAATAGTAATTCCCATACTATTAAGCAAGTTGTTCAAAATCTACCAATGTTAGATCTGTAATACGATATAATTGAAGACTTGAAGAAATTGTGTACAAACATTAGTATGTATGATTTACTGCAGATTTACCCGATGTCGAATGGTCCTATTATCACTCCTGAAATAAGTTCAATGACTACTAATAATCAAAATAATGTAGTTTCTAATAATAATCCAAACACTGATTTAGTTTCAAATGGTAAAGGTAAAGAAGTAGCTAATAAGACATCATTAATTGGAAAAAAATTGAAGTCTACAACTCCTCTTTTTCTTCTGACATTCAAAATTTTTAACAAAAACATTCATAATTGTATGGTTGATTCTGGAGCATCATCCAATGTCATGCCTTTTTTGGTATGCAGAAGATTGAATGCAAAATTTACCCCATGTGAAACACAAATTACATAGTTAGATCACTCTAATGCTAAGGTGTTAGGAAAAATGAACAATGTTTTAATGAGGCTTGCTAGTAATCCATTAATTTGTCAAATTATAGATACCATGGTTGTTGACATTCTTGATGCATATGGATTATTTTTAAGCATAGATTGGTATCAAGGTCTAAATGGTTTCTTTGCAATATATTGGTCAACCTTATGGTTTCCCAGACACGGTAAGTCTAATTAGATTAAGATAATCAGAGAGAGATTTTAAGACATACAATGATAGGACTATATGATCCTAATGAACCAATTCTATTTTTTTATTCAATTATGGGGAATTATATGTATGAGCTTGACTTTGGGAATTTCAAAGCTAAAAATTATCCTTCTTTTTGGTAAAAAACAACAATCAGAAATTTTGAACGTAGTTCATATTCATCCTAATTAATTACCTAAAAACGTTGTAAATAATGTATATAATCATGATCATGTACAAATTATAGAAAGTAAAGTAATTGCAGATAATTCAACTTTGAATTTGTATTTTGATGGGTCAAAATCCAAAGAGGGAGTTGGAGATGGCTTCCTTTTAATTGATCCTAAAGGAAATAAAATTAGTATAGCATGCATATTAGAATTTGATTGTACAAACAACATCGTATAATATGAAGCTTTACTTCAATCTTTAAAGGAGGAAATAGATTTTAATATTAAAGTGCTACTTTCCTATGGTGATTCAGAAATCATCGTCACACATGTACGTATAAATTCAATTCACTCTATTTCGGAACATCTGTAAAGCTACCAATGAGAGGTCTGGAATCTTGTTTCTTATTTTGAAGAATTTAATATTAATTCCATTCCTAGGTTTAAAAACTAAGAAGCATATATGTCAACAAATGTAGATTCTAAATTAATTCCATATGAAAATCTTTTGCCTAAATTATTTTCAGTCGAATTAATTTTTAGGCCATCTATTCCTGATAAAATTGTGAACTCGCATATTTTTTATGATGATGTGTAGACATGAAATTCCTTAACAAATGAGGATACCTTCAAGGATGCATCAATTGATGAAATCATTCATGACGAAAAATTACTCAATTTTACAGTAATACATGATCATTGTTCAGTAGAAAAGGCTCTGGATGAGGTAAAATATTTTCCTAATTATGTTCTAATATTAGAAAAGTTTTATTATATTCAATAAAAATTCAATACTATCACGAATTGTAAAACTAATCAGTTATGTTTATCATATCAAACTGTAAATTGAGGGATATAAGATAATCCTCAAATTGTCAACTTAGGAACAAAATGCACTCCCTTAGAACAATCAGCGTTTATTAAATTGTTTAAGGAATATAAATACGTGTTTGCATGGGCATACGATGATCGAAAGACTTCTACCCCACAGGTCATTGAATGCATAATCCCAATGAAACACGATTCAAAACCTTTCTAGCAAAAACTTGGGAAGATGCATCCAACTCTTGAACCTATGGTTAAAAAAGAATTGAATAATATTTTAACAACTAATATCATATTTCCTGTTAAGAATACTCTATGGGTAGCAAAATTAGTTCTAGTTAGGAATAAAAACAGTGACATTCAGCTATGTGTCGATTCTTGAAATCTTTATAAAACCTCAGAAAAAAATACAATTGCCCACTCCCTCCCATGGAACAAATTCTTTAGAAAGTCTCTAGGTCTAAAATGCTATCACTTCTTAATTCTTTTTCAAGATATAATCAAATTTTGGTTTCCCCATATGACCAACTTAAAAAAACAACATTTATAAATCCATGGAGAACTTATTGTTATCGAAAAATTAACTTTGGTTTTAATAATGTTGGGGCTACTTTCCAAAGAGAAATGGATATTTATTTCAGAGGATTGATTAATCATTCAGTAGTCATCTATCTAGATGATGTGATAGTATTTTCCAAACATTGAACTAATCACATTTTTCATCTTGGAAAAGTACTTGAGCGTTGTAGAAGGTATGGGGTTTCCCTCAATCCTAAAAAAACAACATTTGTTGTAACACAAGGAATTGTTCTAGGTTGTGTGGTTTCAAAACATGGAATTATGATTGATCTTGATCGAACTCAAGGTATATCAAAAATCAATTTTCCTTCAAGCAAAAAAACCATGTATTCTTTCTTAGGTAAAATTAATTTTGATAGAATATTTCTTCCTAGTTTTTTCAGAAATTGTGCGCCCTTTACAATACATGATAAAAAAAGATGCATTTTCAATTCAGGAGTAAATGAAAAAGAATCATTTCATAGGATTCTAGAATCTATTTTTGAAGCTCTTAGTCTTTTAATCCTGACTTTCAGTAAGGAGTTTATATTATATACATTTTATTCATACATATCTTATGCTACAGTCTTAACTGAGTATAATCACCAAAATTATCAAGTACCAATATCCTTTATGAGTTCAAATTTTAAAGGAGATGAATTTAATTATCATGAGGTCAATAAACATGATTTTTTTTTTTTAAGGTTGTCAAAGATTTTCATCCTTATCTTCTAAAATCTAAAACCAAAGTGATTGTTCCTGTAATATCCTGAATTTTGGACTAACACTTATTGGTCTCAGCCCCATTGATTAGCATGTTACCTTCATGTTTTATTTTGATATACTGGGTCAAAGAACACACTGCATAAAAACATGATGATTTGTTTTNTATATATATATATATCCATGTGTGTGTGTGTGTGTGTGTGTGTGTGTGTGTGTGTGTGTGTGTGTGTGCCTATGTTGGGCATAGTCCCTGGAGCCTTCCATGTTGATGTTGAGCATAAGATCTAGAACATCAGATCCTTGGATGTTGTATCCCTAGGTGTATCTTACAAGTACATCCTAGCATCAGTGTTGAGAGGGGAGCTCTGGAATTACACTAAGTTTGAAAATCCCTATTTATAGCATTGAGTTTGGGCTCTTGTAAGCGCTAGGAGATACTTAAAAGAAGTAATGATTCCTGAGTGAAAACGAATCGAGAAAAATATTGATCTCATATCACTTATTTGTAACTAATTAAATGAAATTTTGAATTTCTGTATTCTCATCAAGTACTGAATAACTACCATGTTATACGAGGGAATCCAACATGCAAGGATGTTTGGAGTTTCCTATCCTAGTAGACCAAACCATCTACCCGATGACCTTAACGAAGAATGTGTCATAAGTTTAGCGATCACAATATGTGATACCCTAAGACAAATGTTAACACATAATATAATATTATTTATTTTATACAGGGCATGTATAAAAGGTACACATAGTAATAATATCAATAATGTAAGAAAGAAGGAAAAGTTCCATCTACTATTATTATTACTAAGAGAAAATTAAATATTATAATACCTACAAAAGTTCAATTAGGAACTAGTTAAATTTCCCATGTTTAAATACTAAAAGCACCTAATTAAATAAAAAGGCTTAAATCAAGAAATCAGATGATTCTTGATTTAACTTCCCCTTTGACCAAAAATCTTGTCTATAAAGTCTCAAGTTAAAGAGACGCTTGGGGATCTATTCCATATTTTTGGAGTCATTATTTTTCCTTATTATTATTAAGAGAGTTCTTGGAGAACATTTTCCTAAGAGGAAAAAGGAGAACTGATAAAAAACTAAAATCCAGTTAGGGTAGCCTTACCTTAGGAGCTCTAAGCTACTTGCATGTTGGAACAAGCTCGAGGGGATTTAGATTAAAACCACGAACGGTTTTGGGTCATGGTTGGGTGGAACGTGGTAGTTCCTAAGTGATTTAGGAATCTATACAGAGGTCAAAACTATCTGTGAATTATTAATGATGGGTAATTGAGTTTGCAGGTTTCAACCCTTAGAAGAGATTCACTTTTCAGGTATGAGGTTCTTGAATTCCTATTTCATTATCTAGAATAAGTGCTAGCTAGTTGATTTAAGTGTTTATACTATATTTTATAACCCTATATGCCTTTGATTTCCTATCAAATTATTTTAGGGTTTACATTTTAATTGTAAACCCTAGGTTGTAATTTAATCACTCGTTAAGAAATAGTTATGGTTTATTACTCTTATATCTAGTTTTTCATTTTTTTACTTCATATGATTTTGTTATTGCTAAACTATGCCTATGTGCTTATTTACTCATGAATATCTACTAGCATATTTCATATTTGTTGATGTATTTGTAACTTCGGAATGTATTCACTTATATTGTAGCTTGATGTTCCTATCGAGAGAATAATTTGTATTTCATTGTACCCATATGTTCCTACCAGGAGAGTCATTAATATAATAAAGTCATTCAAAGTAAATGAGGTTAACCCTCTGTTGTAAGTCAGGGAAATAGTCCCCACAATTGAGCTAAGGATAACCCTACTTGTTGATCAGGGGGGTGGATCAGGGGGGGGAAGTCCCCATAGTTGAGGGGCACTAGGGTTATGAGACTCTCCTAGAGATGTCGGCCCTAGTAAGTAATTGTCAAGTCGAAAACTAGTATAAATAGAGAGTGAGACTCTCTATTTGTCACATACACTCACTCAAGTGGGGCACATGAGTGAGAGAGGAAGTCCTCACACAAGTGAGAGAGAGAACAACTGTTGGAGATCATCTTCTATCTTTGAGTTTTACTTCTTCCATTGGTGCTCATTCTATATCTGAGGAAGTTGCGGGGTTTTTTCCTTGATGGTTCCCCAAGGAAAATATTTTTGTCTATTGTCTCTTGTGATTGATTGTTGTACATGTTATTCTTTTAGATAAGATCCTATGATCATATTTATTAAATGATTAAAATCTAACATGGTACGAGAGCTAACCTAAGAAGAGGACATTGTGCAGTTGCAGAAGCTAGGGATTTTGAATTTTTGGGTCTCTCTCAAAAATCCATCATAAAAAAGAGGCTAGTCTAAATCTCGAATGAAGGGTGCATCTTTCTGTTGAAGCAGAATTTGATTCCGGGCATTTTCAGTTTTTACTAGGGGGAATTAGGTATTTTTACAAAAGAGAAATTTTTGAGTGAGCCGAGCATAGGATTTCTATCCTCATCAAAATTGAATTTTAGAGACTAAGGTATAATTTTTTTGTTGAGTAAAACTCTCAGAAAGTCAAACCCTAATTTGACCCCGGGCCTGAAAAACCCTAAAATACTAGAACATGTATTTTTGGTACATTCGCTATATATCAGGACGAAAAAAGTATTAGGGGACAAAATTTTCAAAGGCCGAAGATAAAATCCTGATGTACCTTGTGTAAAAATTTCAGCCTCCGATTCATTATATTCTCAGAGATACGATTCCTCCAAATCAAGGTTCCAACCTATTCTAGAATTCATCGCTAAAAAATACGCCTAGGGAGAATTTCTATATCTTGGGCTACAAAGGTCCAAATTTTTTTTATCAAGATGTTCTAGATAGGGAATAGGAATTAATTTATGTGGAAAATTTTTCCAACCATGATGATAAAATAGGGACACGTGGATTTCTTTACAAGTTCTCTATGCTGAACAATCTTGAAAGAACTGACCTTTGGAAAACTCTCGTAAGTCCCACATGGTGAAACCAATTCTGCTCAAACTTATGTTGTTGGAAAAAGGACAAATGATGATACCCTATTATGAAATTTTAGATACAGAGGAGAAGTACTTTTGGAGATACTGGAGAAACAATATCAGGGATTTATGCAGAGGAAATTGGAAAACTAGCGCTTCTTGCTCCATGAGCTTCCCTCCATTGTTTTCAGAATTAGAGTACATTTTACAACTCACCTTGAAGAGCACCATATTTCTATCCAATCATATCTGAACTATTCCAATCTTTGAAAATTAGGGTTTCTTTGACAAACTCTAGATCAGCCAGCTTCGAAACTGAGACAGACACCTCAAATCGCTAAGATCTAATATTTTGCTATTTACATTTGAGGTTCTCATTTCAAAATGAATAATCACACTAGCTTGATGACAAGATTGGTGAAGCTGAAAAATTCCAAGCATGGAACTATAGGATCTCACTGGTTCTTGAAGGAAATGAATTGGACACCTACTTTAGTGGAGAGGTTCTAGTTCCAGAGGGAGATGAGGCTAAAAGACTTACACAAAAAGAAATTGGTCAAGGCCAAGAAGATCATTTTTTATTCAATCAAGGATCACCTTATACCACAAGTGTCTTCCCTAAAGACACCTATAGTGATTTTTTATTCCTTGACCAAGATATTTGAAAGGAAGAACATAAATTAGAAGATGACCTTGAGAAACAAGTTGAATAATTTGAATATCTAGAATGTATAGATCGTACAGACATACTTTACAAGGGTCTCTCAAGTAAAAGAACAACGTGAACTAGTAGAAGAAGAAGTGGAGAATGCAAAAGTTGTTATAACCACCTTGAATATCCTCCTAGGATCATGGGATTCATTCATTCAAGGAATGTATGGCAGAAGGATGTGATTACCTTCAACATACTTTGGGAAGAGTGCACACAAGAAGAAGATTGACTCATAATAATAGAAGAGAAAATGGGAGCAACTGAAGATCACGCTCTCACCATCCAAAGAAGATCCCTCAAGCGATGAGGAATTCGAAGGACTCAAGTATTGAAGAACTTATTATCCATCTTATCATTTGGATAAGAACCGATGTTGTTATGGATGAAGAAGATGATGAAGCTAAAGGCTCACGGAGTCTACCCACGAAATGAATAAAGATAAATATTCAATTTTCATTTCATGATATTATTTTGTTATGCATTTCTTTATATCTAGTTCATGTATTGTGCATGATAGAATGTTTGTATTAATGACAGTATACTACTAATATGCATGTGATGTCTAAGTAGCTCATGGTGCTATACAACTCTCCATTTCTACTTATCTAGAATGAAACCTCTTTGCTGACATATTGGATTAGTGCACAATCTATATGATGTCTTGGTAGAGATGGAAGGCATCTAGAAAGTTTCTATGAGATATGGATGAATGCTGTATTGGATAAAATAGTTTCATGATTATATATTTATGCATAAGAATTTTCCATTGTGAATATGCCTTATGAAATGTTTCTAACCATACAACTAGTGCATCTGACTTGTAGGAAAGATCGCGTATAATCACCTACAAGCAAAGAAGGATGAGACTTGTTTCGAAAAATAAGTGATGACAGTTCAATACATAATCCAAAATGAAGAATTGTATGAAGATACTTCAAGAGGCCTTGGACACTATGCAGTTATGTAACACTCTTGAGGGACATCATTAATGCATATCCTTCCAGTTATGAAGAAGTAGCCAAGAAGAAATGGAAGGAGAGTACCATCTCAAGAAGAATGATGTCTAAGATGCGGTATTGAGACCTGAAGCGAAGTCAGTGGGATACAAGGAAAGATTCGTAGAATGAGGATTCTAACAGAAAAAAGCCATAGAATATGAAGAGACATTTGTAGCCACTAGAGGTTAAGACACATGAAAGGAAGACTCATGTGTGAAAATGAAATAAGGCCTTGTATAAGATAAGAAGGAACTCATGGGATAACACATACAGGAAGAGCTTGAAGATCACCTAGAGTGGTGAATATCTTAACCTTTTCTACAAACTTGAATATGAAAGCCTATATAGGATGACAAGCTCACAATCAGGTGTGGCAAGAACTTTTGAAAAGGTTAAATATAGATGATCTTAATATCTAGTGAACCTAAATGGATACATAGAATATTAGTAGTAGAGGAAGATACGTGTTGCTCAATTAAAGAATGTTTAAATACACAGATTATGAAAGGCAGAGGGAGAATGATGCTCCACTTCAGAGGGAGTGACTGTAGAAGATCCTAACGTTTGACATGGTATGACATGATGGAAAACTTACTGATGGCTCTACAATTTACTAAGATTAAAGTGGATTCCAACCTTTGCTTCATGATTAAAGGTGGAATACCAGTGATGCTCTTGTTATATGTCGATGACTTGTTCCTGAAAGAAAAGAGGAACTCATTAAAGTTGCAAGAAGGAGACTTTCTTTCGAGTTCAAGATGAAGGACATGGATATGATGCACTAATATCTAGGAATGGAGGTGTTGTAGAATGTGGATGGAATATCCCTGGGACAAGGGAAGCATGCAGTAGAGATCCTGAAGAGGTTCAGGATAATGGACTACAATTCCATGACCACACCTATGGCATTGAACCTGAAGCTATTGAGTGTTGCTTCATCATATTTGGTTGATTCTAGGATGTACTGTCAGATGATTTGTTCCTTGATGTATCTAATGAATACAAGACCACATATTTTCTTTACTATGAACAAATTGAGACATGTTCGCTTTATTGTTGCAAATCATATTCTAAGGTACCTAAAGGGTATAGTTGAGTATGGGATCAAGTATAATGTGAATCAAAAGATTAACCTGGAAGGTTATGTTGATTCATATTGGGAAGGCAGTTCCATTGATAGGAAGAGCACTTTGGGGTGTTGCTTCAGTATCAGATCAAGTGTGATCTCTTGGTTTAGCAATAAGCAATCCTATGTGGCACTAAGTATAGCCGAAGCAGAGTATGTTGCAACTTGTTTGGATAGTTGTGAGGGAGTTTGGCTAAAGAATATACTATATGATTTGTTTGATCCCCATTTGGATGCTACTTGTATATATTGTGACAACCGGAGCTGTGTGAATTTGTCGGAGAACCCGATGTTCCATGACAAATCGAAGCATATCAAGATCAAATATCACTATATCAGGGATATGGTACTGAGAGGAGAAGTGAAGCTCTATTATGTTGCGATGGATGAACAAATAGCTTATGTGTTGACCAATCCATTAACCAGAGTGAATTTTGATTACTTTAGGGAGAAGCATGGTGTTCTCTAGATCGAGGTTCCCTCAAAAGGGAAGTGATGAGTCCATGAGCCCTTCTGACATGGATGTAGGATTGGTTCCTCTCATGGTCACATGTACATGTAGAGCCCTTCTGACATGAATTTTGGATTGGTTCCTTTCATGGTCAAATGTAAGTGTATATCCCTTCTAACATGAATGATGGATTGGTTCCTGTCATGATTAGATGTAAGTGCAGATCCCTTCTGACATGAATGCTGGATTGGTTCCTCCCATTGTAATATGTAAGTGCAGATCCTTTTTGACATGGATGCAGGATTGGTTCCTCCCATGGTTAGATGTGAGTGCTGGGCCTTTCTGACATGGATGCAGGATGCATTCCTCCCATGGTCAGATGTGAGTGCAAGGCATTTCTTTCTGACATGGATGATGGATGTGTTCCTCCCATTTGCAAATGTAAGTGTTGGGAGGGCCTTTATAGCATGGATTATGGATGTGTATCTCCGATGGTCAGATATAAGTGCTGAAGAAGATGAAGACCTACATGAAGTCTAGGCCTACAACCAGCTTGAAAATGGGCTGGCTTTGTAGAACTTCCTTTGACATGTCGAATTGAGAGATAGAACCATCTGATTGAGATAGTGGAGTACCAATGATGATGATCCAGAGAAGAATGCTTGTGTTGATTAATTATGTCAATAGAATACCTTCCTACTTAAGAGGGAGTGTTGATGTATTTATAACTTCAGAATGTATTCACTTATATTGTACCCCGATATTCCTATTGGGAGAATCATTTGTATTTCATTGTATCGTGATGTTCCTATTGGGAGTGTCATTAATATAATAAAGTCATCCAAAGTCAATGAGGTTAACCCTCCATTGTAAGTCGAGGAAATATTTCCTACAATTGAGCTGAGGTTAACCCTCCTTATTGATCAGGGGGGAAGTTCCCACAGTTGAGGGGAACTATGGTTATTAGACTCTCATAGAGATGTCGTCGCTCGTAAGTAATTATCAAGTCAAAAAATAGTATAAATAGAGAGTTAGACTCTCTATTTGTAACATACACTCACTCAAATGGGGCACATGAGTGAGAGAGGAAGTGCTCACACAAGTGAGAGAGAGAACAACTATTGGAGATCGTCTTTCTGTCTTTGGGTTTTACTACTGCCATTGGTGTTCATTCTATCTCTTAGGAAGTTGCGGGGTTTTCTCCTTTATGGTTTCCTTGAGGAAAATATTTGTTTCTACTATCTATCATGATTGATTGTTGTACATGTTATTCTCTCAGATAAGATCCTAAGGTCATATTTCTTAAATGATAAAAATCTAACAATATTTCCAGCAGAGCTATGTTTATAAGTAGAAGCCTAGTTCAAAATTAAGATTCAACATAATATAAACATAAAACACAGCTAACTAAAAAGAGAACCTATTAAACAAATCATTATATAATATCCTGTAAAAACAAAACTACAATCTAATTCAGTAATAATATAACCTTAGTATTTTTTATCTAAGAATAAATCATAAATTAAAAGTAACTAAGCTAAGATAAAAACCAGAAAAGACCTCTCAGGGTATGTATAAATATGCTCATGCCAAGAACAAGGATAACCATCATCACTTCTCATTTATAAAATAATATCATAAATCAAATCAACAGTCCAAGTATTGATACCATCTAAAGGTCCACAATTTATATTATTACTAACCCTTACAACTACAAAAGCTTATGTAGTAACTATTCACATAAATAATCCATTGCATAAACAACAAATCAAACCCTCTAGACCTTATAAATTACATTACAATAATCACATACTTTAAAATCAATGCCTAATATAATATAACCACCATAATACTAAATGCACATTAATCATCTAGAAACCATATAACTACACAAAGGTCATAGGATCGACTCCTGTCAGTGTTTAAAGCCCAAATTTCAAACCCTTCAAACATAAACCCTCATCAAAGTAAATGACCCATGATCGAATCGTGTAGGGTCTATTAATATTTTACAAAGCCACACTATATTATTTATATGCAGACTGTAAACAAAAACATAAACTCTCTACATAGAGGTTGAAAGACCCATTTTAATATATACAATGTAATCCATGGTGCTCGACCATTTACACATCCAATTAATTATAAATATCAACAATGACCAAATTTTACAACCCTGTCAACATTTACCCATAGCGACGACTGATAGTCTCAAGGTTAAAATACAAGACAGTACCCATATCTTATTACGAAAGAAATCATAAACAGTAAATAAGTTACCAAAGCTACAAGGGCGGGGAACACCAATACCACATGGAATGGCCCCAAATCCATAATGATTTCACACATTTCATCCATACAACCAATGTAAACAATGAATGCAAAATATACAAAGTCCACAAATAATAACCATAATAATCAACACACCTTATACATTCAAACAGAGTCTTTATAAAAGCATTAAAGAGTTTACACAGTCATTAGTTTTGGCCTTGCACCGTTGCAAGAAATGGTGCTACCCATTTCCAGTATCTTAACCAAGAAATTATTTACAAAATATACAAATCTTGTCGAGAGCTACCCAGGCCCTTTTCGCTAAACATAGCATCCATGAAATAAATCCCAATGAACTTCAAACCTAGGCCCAAATAAAAATGAAACCCTAAGAAATAAAATCCCAAGCATGTTACATTACTAAAAGAAGAGTCATTAAATTATAGTCAAACCTGTTAAATTTGAGCATATAGATCTATAGACAAACACACAACTCACAAAGAAGATCTCACAATTTACTCAGCCATTGAAGAATGAAACAATGCAAAAGGCTTGCAGCTATGAATGCTTTCATTAATAAAAGAAGTAATCTAGATAATAATTACAATGATGTAAAATGGCTTTAGTAGCCACAAGCAATTCGAATCCACATGAGGAAGTTCGAATTGATGACTCTACTTGACTGTAGGTAACCAAGACTTGTCTAAATCACAATTGGAGTTCTAAAACACAACTAACCGTTACATTTAGTATTAAATAATGGTTAACTGACTGTGGTAGGTCAGAAAAATGCCCCACATGTGTGCAATTAATTAAACCATTATTTAACTGAATGTAACTGACTCCTAACTTGTCTTGACTAGTCATCAACTGAAGTTAAGGACCAAGTAGTTAACTGTCCTTGTCTAAATCATAACCGGAGTTCTAAAACACAACCAACTGTTACATTTAGTATTAAATAATGGTTAACTGACTGTGGTAGGTCAGAAAAATGCCCCACATGTGTGCAATTAATTAAACCATTATTTAACTGAATGTAGAGAGCTAGAACTGAATGTAACGGACTCCTAACTTGGCTTGACTAGTCATCAACTGAAGTTAACTGACCTTGGTTGGTTTTGGCACTCCCAGTTGCTTCCTAAATTGTAGGGATTGATCTAGGAGACTCCTAAACTTATGCAATCAAGTGCAATAAGTGGCAGTGAGCCTCAATTAGTGTTCCCCACACTTTGGTAACTGAAGGATGTGCCCCAATTAGGTTAAGTTTAACCAATGGTGCTAATGACTATAAATAGACTGGATGGACTCCCGATTTAGACATGAATCCCGATTTAGACATATGACCAAATTTGGACAAGGGAGGATTAATAATCCTAAAACCCCCCCTGAATGCTAACTTGGACAAACTATGGTCCCTGGTAACTAAGACCATAGGTCACCCATTACATCAAGTAAAATAAAGTAACTGCTCAAAAAATAAGGTGCTTGGGGAAAAACCACATGGGAAAAAAACCCCCCCTTCTAATAAAGCAGGTAGAATCAGGATCAATCTGGTTCTTCTATGCATAGGTATCCTGGGGCCTAGCATGTGAACCTCTCCATCATATGTCTGGAGGAATCTTCCTCTTTGGAAGAAGAATGATATGCTCAACTAAATCAGAAATATAGACAGCTGCCGGATGAAGACTGGACCCATGTAGAGCAACTGAAGTCAACTGAAAAGTGAGGAAAGGTTCTTGAGAATTTAGAGAATGTGAAGAAAACTCAAGAAACTGATATGTTGCAGCCATGAACAGAAAACCATGAGTTGTAAGAACAGCCCCAAGTGTTAGGAGCAGGTGTCCAGGCGGATGCAGAAAATCTTCCTCTTTACTAGTTCTGTGAGAAGATGAGCATGTGATCAATGGTAGAGAAGCACTGGGAATGTTGAGAATGAATGCTGGAGATTCATAGTCTTATATAGCTTCTGAAATAGATAATGAATCACATAATAAAATATCAGCAACCTCATATGAGGAAACTAACACCAAATCCCCATCAGCAGTTTTGAAGAGAAAGTGCGGTACTTGATTTTTCACACCGGAATTGGTGAGAGAAGCTACAAGCATGACTGAATGCTTTTGAATTTTAAAATATGAACCAAATAATATCAGATCAGAAAGTAAATCATATCTAAATAGGTTCAAAACAGATCCAAAACTGTGAAATGGAATCAAATCCCCAGCAGTAGTTTTGTAGGAGACTTGCGGTACTTGTTTCTTCACACCATTGATGAGAACAGCTACAAGTGGTACTGAAAGATTATGAATTTGATATATTAAACCAAGAAATATCATATCAAATCTAAATAAGATCATATCAGATCCAATAAGTTTAATATCAGATTCAAATAAATGGTTAACCGAGACGGTGGATGCACGGCTTTCTTCTTCTTCAAAATTCTGAATTTTGGTGCATGCAATCCTGCCGGAATTTGCTGGAAGAACTAGATCATGGGGAGCGGATGGATCACTATGGTAATCTGATATTTCTTCCAAAATATCCAAGGTATCACATATTTTCACACCAACAGCAACATTAGAGGGAGAAAAATCAAATTTCTCTTCACTTTCGGAAGCAATTACTAGTAAATTTTGCACAAAATTTAAAGGAAAATCACCGGTGAATGTTTGCATGGAAGTGCAGCAGAATTTTTCTTCAATATCAGAGATTCAAATGTCTTCTTCTGTTTCAGAAATATGAGAAGATGAGATATCAAAGATCTCATGAACTTTCGGGGCATCAGGAGAAGGAGTCACTGCATGGAGACTGTCTTCAATTCGAATTGACTGTGTAGAAGTTTCTGCTTCATCTTCATCTTGAATAACTTCATCAGAGAGAGTAGAGGCTGAGAATTTTGAATCAAGGATGTTTATGGTGCTGGATGTGCTCCATGTGCTTCCAAATCCAAAGGTTATTTCCAATCTTCTCCAGAGTTCCTGTGGATCTTTAATAGATCTATTGAGGTAGCACATGCTAGGAGAAAGAGCCAGTTCCATTATTTCAAAAGCTTTATCCTTTTCTTTTAGCCAATCATTATCACTCTTAAAATGATTTCTACCGTATCCATCAGACAGTGAAAAGTTTTTTTGTCTATTCAGAAATCCAATCATCTTCACCTTCCATTCAACATAGTCTGAGGATCGGGTGAGAAGAGAAACTGGTGGATTCATTTCGAAGTTGTACCTGCAAAACAAAAAAATGATCCAGTAGGACATCCAAG
>LPNX010963441.1:0-16445 GCA_001517045.1 Pseudotsuga menziesii | reverse complement strand
TCAACTGAAGTTAAGGACCCAGTAGTTAACTGTCCTTGTCTAAATCATAACCGGAGTTCTAAAACACAACTAACTGTTACATTTAGTATTAAATAATGGTTAACTAACTATGGTAGGTGATAAAAATGCCCCACATGTGTGCAATTAATTAAACCATTATTTAACTAAATGTAGAGAGCTAGAACTGAATGTAACTGACTCCTAACTTGGCTTGACTAGTCATCAACTGAAGTTAACTGACCTTGGTTGGTTTCGGCACTCCTAGTTGCTTCCTAAATTGTAGGGATTGATATAGGAGACTCCTAAACTTATGCAATCAAGTGAAATAAGTGGCAGTGAGCCTCAATTAGTGTTCCCCACACTTTGGTAACTGAAGCATGTGCCCCAATTAGGTTAAGTTTAACCAATGGTGCTAATGACTATAAATAGGCTGGATGGACTCCTGATTTAGACATGACTCTCGATTTAGACATATGACCAAATTTGGACAAGGGAGGATTAATAATCCTAACAAAACCCCAACCAAAAATATCTCCATTAGAAACTAGACCCAAGAAAATACAACCAATGGCGAGTGACAACTTAGTCATATCCACGAAGCCAAGAAGTGACAAGTAAATACTTATACAAGAGGCTTACCAAAGGAGTATGTCTTTTCCCATGGTCTATACCACAAGATACGACCCACGCCTATTCTCACGACCCCTACAAACCTGCACCATAGTAGAGCCACAATGTGAGAAGTATCAATAATATCCATTCCCAAATCAACAACGATGCTAATGAAACAGGGAACCCACATACTTATCGGCTAAGGCATCATAGTCGCCTTCCTGGACACCGAGGAGGAGCAGAGAGGAAACAACAATGCTATGAAATGACAAACTATCACTTGGGTCAAGCCCTAAGTTTTATCATCCCTTCTCCCAAGGCACATTGATACTGCCACCCTGGCCACCATTAATGCACACTAGACCCATAAATGTATAGTCCTTGGACTATATTAAACCTTGCCACCAAAATCAACATAAAGGCTTAAACCCATACATGCATTGAACAACTTAGGCTTTAAGCCCTAAGTCCATGGCATATGAAATATGCCATGGAAATTTTTAAGCCAAGGTTTTTGCAATTATATTAAAAACATTAAAACCATATTAAAACCATATAGTAAGAATATGTTAGGGAATGAATAAATTTGTAAGCATTTACACCATGGTAAATAAGCGTCCCATAAATAACAAGTCTATCTCACGCAAATAGTAAGTGTGATAGTGACCCAATCACTATCATAAAGTCTATAATGATAACAATAACGATCAGTAAAATGTCACTTCGATAGAGCTGCAAATACAACTGCTAGTGCCAAATGATCAGTACTTTCCATTAACCTTTATAAACCAGTTTTTGTCACCAAGTATACTCACACGTAAATGGGACACAAATGCATTAGTTCATCAGAACTAAGAAATCCCATTGTGACGAGTAGAAAGTGTTACCTCTCAGGTAGTTACAAGGGAAACTAGTCCCGCCACTGCACCCCTTTATCCATTAACAAGTTAAATTTAGAATCATGCATACGACAGTAAGCACATGTTATAAACAACGAAGTATGTAAACAAATAACAAAATTATACATCAAAGCTTAACCATGGTACAAACAATAATCAACATCACGACGACGTCAGTAACATATTAATAACTGAATCAGGAAATATGGAAGTAGGGCCTAAGAACACCTTACGATAAAAAACAATACGATCAAAGTACGAGACATTCTGCAAAATTCAACTAATTTCTAGAATAGGTAGTTTTGAATAGCCTAATAATTTTTTTTTCAATTTTTGGGGACATTACAGTTCCATTCCCTGTGTTAAGGAACTTATTGGTGCAAGAGATTTAGGAGAAAAAAGAGCTTGTTGGATGAGAGCCCTTCAATAATATGATTTATAAATTAAACCTTCCATGGTAATTAAACGACAGGGTTTATGTAATCTTGTTGCTGAAGCTGATCACTTACTAAATGATAATTTTGAAGCCAACATTAATGAAATATTAATTAAAAGGGAAATATACTTTTATTCTCTTCCTCAGAATTCTTGGTATTCTGACTTAAGGATTTTTCTTGAAACAATAACTTCTCCCGATCATTTAGAACGACGAAAAATAAGAGCAATTAGGTTAAAAGAAGATGCTTATCAGCTTATTAAAAACAACTTTTTTAGAAAGAATTTAGATGGTGTATTATTACGTTTCCTAGATAAAGATGAAATTGAGACAATGTTTAAAAAATTACATTATGGTTCTATAGGTGGTCATTTCAAAAGAGAAACTAATTCTCATAAGATTCTCAGAGCACTTTATTATTGTCTTACTCTATTTCGAGACCCCTATACATTTGTTAGGAAGTGTCAAGATTGTCAGACTACCACAGGTAGACTTAAAAAGCCTTCCTTTCCATTACAACCTGTTGTGGTAGAAAGGTATTTTCAACAATAGGGACTTGATATAGTACATCCAATTAATCCTCCTTAATATTTACAACATAAGTATATTCTCATGAGAAAAGATGATTTCACTCGAAGGGAAGAAGCTTCACCTCTACGTATAGTAAACACTAATTAGGTTGTTCAATTCTTAGAATCTTTTATCATTACTAGATTTGGTGTTCCTGATTCAATTGTCCTTGATAACGCCTCTTATTATTCTTCAATTTAGTTAGCTCAGTTTACTTTAGAAAGAGGTATTAGGACCAGGTACTCCGTGATTTTTTTCCCTCAACTTAATGGTCTAGCAGATTCACCAACAAAAACTTGTTAAATATTCTTAAGAAAACTATTGCTACACACCATCACAATCGACATCTAGCATTGTTTAATGCTCTCTCATAAGACAAAGCAACCCCTAAATATTCAATAGGTAATTTACCGTTCTTCCTTATTTATGGTACACAAGCCATATTACCACCTAATATGTTTTTACCTTCTCTACAATTTGCTTAATCTATTCAAGATGGAAACTGTTCAGCTAATTAGAAAATTATTAGCACTCTGATAAAACTAGAAGAAGACATAGAAAGTTCTAAAAAACATTTTAGAAAGCATCAACAAACTTCAAAGACATGGTTTGTTCAAACATCAGTTTCAAATAGAGATTTAAAGATTGGTGATTTGGACTTCAAATGGGATAAATCCCATGAGGAAAAGGGTGAACATAAAAACTTTCAATGTCTTTGGTTAGGTCCTTTTGTAATTTATAAGAAATTAGGTCCAAACACTTTTCTATTACAAACCTTGGAAGGTCAGTCTGAAGAATTTCCAGTAAACGAGCCGATTCTTAAAAAGAACTTTCACTAATTTCATCAGATTCTTTTATTTGTATATAATTTGTCTATTTTATACATAGTTCTAAAGTATTTTCTTTTCATTTTGAAAAAAAATTGAAACTTCTTTCATGTACAGGTGTATCTCATCTTCTTTGATTGCAAATCAATCTATTTGTAAATACCTTAATTGCAAAATTGATCTTCTCTAGCTTTCTAAAAAGATTAATTTTATTATTAAATCATCATCATATTTTCATTGTTTGCACATAATTTCTATTAAACATGTTGCTTGTTAATAAATAAATATTGTTTAACTATTTAAAAGAAAAATTAAGATAATATGTTAATATTTCATGTACATAGTTTTATCAAAAAAGGTACTTTTAAATAAATAAACCATGCGGTTTACTTTCAATCTAGCGCTTGTTTCAAGTTGTTGTGATAAATTTAATATTTATAGATTAGCTCAAAATGTTCATATTTTCTTAAATCTATAAAGAAATTATAACAATATGATAATATTAGTGAGTATGATTAAGATTATCTCTCATGTTCTATTTCTTTTTAGCTGATTGATTTCCTTTTCAAAACATTATATTTAGAAATTTTTGTATTAGTCATCTTTAAGAGATTATTTACAATGTGAAAAGTTTCTAGGTCTGTTCCATTCATATAAATATAAATTATAAATTAGGGAACATAAGGTATTAGTAATCAGTCTGTCCAAGCAGGATCATAAATATTATCGGTATGACATTATCATGAAAGTGGTAATGGATCTTGGTTATTAGATAAAGAGATAGAAGGTCTCAGTAATGAGCCGATGGATTCATTTTATCATGATATTCATGAGTGATATTTTCATTTGGCCACAATCTCGACAATGATTCCTTCTTTTATAAGATACAATTTACAAGTTAAAAAAAAACATGAATCTTTGATTGGAGATTAGGAGGTCTCATCACTTGCAAACGTAGTCATGATCATCAGCTTTGTTATAGATAACACCATTTCTGATCACCAAGGTGATAGCTTTTGATTATTAAGTTAAGGGATAGGAGGTCTCCTCATGAGCTGGCTTGTTTATCTTTAGCAGTTCTCGTGAATGATGCTATCAAAGTCTATTTATCAAACGTGGATGGTATTCTAGAATTAAAGATTAAAATAAAATGATTAAATAAAAAATAATAATAAATGGAATAGACTCTAGAAAATATTTAGAAAAGTAATGTATATCATATTTTAGTGATGATTTATATTATTTTTACTCAGTATTTTGTTTTGATAGGGAAATATCTTAAGCCCATTTTTACTCACAGAGAAGAGAAATCTGAAGCATACTTGCAGATAGAAATCAAAATATGGTTCTTATTAGATTGAGAATTTATGGTTGTTATAAGCACATCATAAAGTTTATTTTATATAGAAATCTGAAATTATTTATACAGAGAGAACTGGTTCACCCTGTTTTGTCGCCATTTGTTGATCGGAAACAACCTCCCTAGTTTTTATTTTTAATTTTACTTAAATACAAATTGATCAGTTTCCTTCTTTATGAGCTCTTGAAATTATTAAAGAATGACTTGAGAATCTTGGATGTTGAAGGAATTCTCAATTAGAGAGATTTTGATAAAATTAGAAGACTTGTTAATCTAACTTTATCCTTATGCAGTTAATTTATTATTACAGCTGTTAAAATTTGAATCTATATAAAATAAAATAAAAAATCATTATTCTATATTATGATTATATATTAATTCATAGCATGTTAAATTTTTCTTATTCAAATTGAGTTAGATTATTTCATTTCTCACTTTCTACATGAATTCTTTGAAACAGGGATGATTTTAAGGAACCATACTTATTTAAAAGTGTATAAATGTTAGCGAATATTACCAATTCTTAAAAGGCCAACTATAAAATGATTGGAGATAATTTTCAAAAAATATTTTAATTCCCAAGGATTTTAGATTGTTTATATAATAATTTAGCGATTTTTAGGGTGAAAATTTTTTATCCCATCAAAATTGGGTGAAACAGGGCTTCAAAAAATGCAAAATGGCAAATCTTTGTTGGGAGAAAAACATGGAAAAATATCCCACTCAGCTAAAATTCACCCCTAAAATTATCCCTACTTTGAAATTTCATTTTTTGTTTTTATAGTATAATTTTTGAAATACTAGACATAATATTTATCATTTATTTTCTTGTGTTATCATATTTTGTTTTGGTTAATAAATTCCTTTCATTTTAACCTTAAAAAATATGATTTATCGTGGATTTATCATGATCTCTTTTAAATATGTCTAGACCTTTGTATATAAATAAAACCTAAGTTATATTTAAAGAAAATAATATGATTTTTAATTAGGTCTAGGCCTTTGTATATAAATAAAACCTAAGTTAGATTTAAAGAAAATAATATGATTTTTATGTTTTGAAATAGGCCTAAAATTATGATAGATTGTTTCAACGAAATAAAAATTAAAATGTTAAAACACTTGGTGATCATCCTAGCTTGGTTAAAGGACACGAATTACAACATAGAAACACTTTTTGATTATGGCACAAATGGTTAATAACTAAATCAAGTGTTTATACCATAGAGATATCTTTCAATTAATAATCCGTATGATTTCCTATGTCATATCATTATGAGATTTCCATGAGTTTGATGCTGGAATAATCATGGTTTTAAACAAACCTAGGGTTTTAGTTTGGTTTTCAACAAGGGAGAATGAGGATTTCATTATGGTTGTTAAACAGTGCATACCTATCCTGTCTGTATTCATGACCCCTTTCCCTGCACTGTCAATAGAAGAATTGGTGGATGTAAAAGTGGCTCCCTTATCCATATTTGAACCAGAAGGGGTTGAGTTGTTGGATATACAACCACATATTTCCAAAATATTTGACAAAATAGACTAGGGAGAGATTTTTCATGTTCTTTAGTGGACATAATGTGGAGGTCACTCAACATTTCGCTATGTCTCTCAGAGAGAACGTGCCTCAAATAGGGAATGTACAATTGAAAATCTCTGAGAAGTTCATAGCAAAAGCCACAAAATTACCACAGAGATGAGAACGATGGTTTAAGAAGGAGATAAATAAGGAGAAGTGGAAACATTTCTTACTTCCCTTGCATGAAGGGTTTGATTATAAGAATTGATACCCAGTCAAATATCTCAAACCCTGGTGGGAATAGCTCCTACATATGATCATTTGATATATCACTTATGATGGCAGGTATTCTTTTGTGCATTTTTACCATTTAAGATTCCTTGTGTCTTTTAAAGGATCAAAACTTTATTTTCCATATTATCTGTAACACCCCGGTTTTGACACTTTTTTCATTAATATACATGATACACATATTGTAAATAATCATGG
Source organism: Pseudotsuga menziesii (assembly GCA_001517045.1). Classification (NCBI taxonomy): domain Eukaryota; kingdom Viridiplantae; phylum Streptophyta; class Pinopsida; order Pinales; family Pinaceae; genus Pseudotsuga; species Pseudotsuga menziesii. The sequence continues at coordinate 9,730 of LPNX010963441.1, read as the reverse complement.
TGTGGATATAAATGCAAAGGCCCCACCATGATTTGGTTATGCTATGTTTTGGATTGAAATGGTCACCGATGGTATATTGGGACATGTGGCATACATATTAAGTTGTGGCACCATGTAACTATGCATTTTCATTAATAACCCATCCAGCTATGTTCACTGCAACTAAATTGAGAAGGGGCATGATTTCCTAAGGGTAAGGAGGGGGAAAGTTAAATCCTGAGCCATGGGGTGGGGGGGGAGAAGCCATGTGTCACCACTCTGTTCACTCATCCTCCCTTGTCTCATCCAACCACCACCCTTAATCGTTCTGTTGTTAGTGGGGCATCTATTCACTAACAACAAGACTACTATGCCAGGATTGCCATTCTCCCCTCACACCTGCACTCTCTACATGATATACCTTCTGAATTGCGGATAGTCTGTCCACTATCCGATTTGTGGCTGTCCATCCACCTTCAAGAGGGCTGCGTTAAAAGGATCAACAATCCATGATGTGGGGTTTTCCATTCCTCTTACACCGCCTTGCTAGTCTATGAATTTTCTTTCCATGTTCACGCAGAGCGTTGGTCTTTTCACACCATTGTTAGACTGTTGTGATTTTCCTCCCCAATCGCTAGTTGCAACTTCCTCCATGCATTACGGACTATGTTTTTCCTATACAATGACGAAGTTACTGTAGATTGTTGTGTTTTCCTCTGTGGTTCGTTGGATTTTATTCCATCATGGAATTGTGGTCGTGATTGCCTTTCTAGCTATGTGTTTTAGCTATGTCTTGTTCTTTTCCATCACACACAGATTGAGAGTCGGTCTCTTCCCATTTGCTGGAATGTGTATTTTTCTTCAGCGATTGCAGTGAATATTTTGTGCTGTGGGCTCAAGTTTCTTGTGGGATGTTAATGGCCATGATTACTGAACTATGTTTTCCCTTGTAAAATCCTGAAGAGCTGTTTGGTTGCTTGCATGCAGCGGTTTTGTCCTCAGACTGCATTGGAGTGGTGAATGAGGGCCTGAGGTGCTTGATAAACCTGGTGGGTTGAGAACCACACAGACAGAGTCACTGAGCTGGTCTTCTTCTCGACAACCCCTGAATAGCACTAGAAGGGAGATCAAGGTCTAAGGGACTGCGTTGCAGTAAAAGAACTGCTTTCCTTGTGTTGAGTGTGTGTGGGTGTTCTAGAAGTGAGTCTGGTTCTGGTGTCGATGCAACAACTTAGAATTATCCTTTCCCAACTCCTAGATGGCCTGATAAAACCAACTTTGTTGGCTTGGATAATCTGTTGTTCGCCTAATAAACCCAACGGTGTTGTCTTGGCTGAACTTTGTACCCTTGTGGTGTTGTTATCCTTGGCTATGTGTAAGCCTGTTAGTTCATTATTCCTGGGAGAATCATGCCCGGCTCGGGGGTGGCAGTTTTGCTGAGATATTGAAGAGCATGAGGGCCTATGGTTGGGTGGAACATTGTAGCGACATAGCTGGTTGCAGAACAAGTTCTCTATAAAGATAAGTACTCTTCCCTAACTTGTTTCTGCAATTATATATTTACCATTGATGAATGAGGATATACATGTTAAATGCTGATCTATATATGCATGAATGCTAATTGATATGTTTTGCTTCCGTTGTGTATATGAATTATTATTCTTTGTAAAATGCTTTATGTTTAAGTATCATGCTTCAGCACTATATATATGTATCTTCATGTCCATGGGGCTAGATTCCTTGATGATTTGACGTATAGTAGCATCCTATTCACCGGTTGGAGGTTCGAGGACATTATAGTGTGGTATCAGAGCCCTGGTTGCAGCCTGGGCCTGAATGGGCCATGACAAATTAGATAGCAGAGGGAGGTTTCCTTCTGCCCAACAACAATCAGAAAATTGTGGCAGGAAAACTCAGAAAAGTTTCTAAGTGCCAGAACTATCGACCCATCAGAAGACTTAGTGACAATATATTCTGATGTAGCGGGCACTTAGTGGGAAGGCCACCTGATGGATGGTAACCGGAAAAACTTTGAAATTTTTTCTAAGTCCAACCATTGGCGATTGGCAGAAGATAGTTGTTCTCATCGCCGATGGTTAGACAAGGAAACCACCAATGAACATCGGTAAGAATTAGTTGAATGGGTTGCCACTGTTGCGGCTACCGTGGGGACTAAAACACTGATGCAGCAATGCTAGTGGTTCTGACCACCGATAGAAGAATAAATTTTCAAAATTTTGTTAAGTGTTGAAATCATCAACAGAAATTAGTTGATCTAGCACTCGCCTTTGCAGATGGATAGAGCACTATGCTTTTGATGCGTAGAGCCTTCGACCATCGATGGCACAAAATTTTGAAAATTTTTCTAAGGCCCAAAATCTTTGGCCATTGGAAGAAGATAGTGTTTCGTCTGTCCAGCGTTACGGAAGCCTAGAGCACTAGTCTTTCGATGAGAAGAGTTTCGACTGTCGATACCGATCGGGTTATGCCTCAGTTTGTCGATCAGAATTCATTGGTAGATTTGGATGCCAATCGAAAAAATATTGCAGATGATGATCCGTCATTGTAGCTGCTGATGGAACTATCTCGCCGATGAATAGAAGATAGTTGAGTCGATCAAGCGGTGAAAAGAGAGAAAAAACAATTAAAAATTATTTTCTAAGGCATGGAATTATCGTCCATCAGCAATGGCTAGTTGATCACATCGTCGATGATCAAATGATGCGGTTGTCGATGAGCTACGTCGGATAAATTTAGTCGATCGAACGTCCACCATTGCAGCCGATTAGCAAACTATTCTACTATGAGCATCCAGGCACCGATGCCGTAAAGGATTAGTCACTCCGACCAGAGACAAAGTCATGAGCTGTGAAAGACAAAGGAAGATGAAGTTCGATTATGGTCCCCCATTGTGGACGCTAAAGGGACTAACTGCCCGATGCGCAGGACACCTGGCCGTCGATGCAACATGGTTATTCATTGGAACGATAAGTGATTGAGGACCTGGTACTGCGGATGATAATAGACCAATAGGTCTTCGATAATGACATGGGATAATAGACCGATCAAAAGGAAAAGGAATATTGTAAGCCTGTTGTTGCGGCTACCCAAAGGAATGTGCACCCGATGAACAACACATCCGACCACCAATACCATGGATAACCTTAGCTGAAGAAAATGCCAATGGGTAGACCTCGGCATCACCATTGCAGATTCAGAGGGTTAGTGGCTTGGCCACTGAAACGTCGTAATATTAGCTGAAATGAGACCCAACTTGAGAATTCAAAAAGCACAGAAAATCGAAAGCTCAGTCAGTTGCCCATGGAAATTGAAGTAAGAACACTTTCTACCATTGTGGATGCTCAAATTACTATGCAACCAATGCACAATTGATTTGCTCACCGATACATATCGGGATTTTAGTTGTTTTACCCACCGAAATGCCGGAGAGGAATAATGGAACAGTTCGCCGATGAAATAGGATTTTTGACTACCACAGTGTCGGCAAAATAGCTGGGATGAGGTCTGATTAGGGCCTAAGGAAATTTGAGTTTTTTCAAAGGAATTTCTGAGTGATTTTTCATGCAGTTTTCGACTGTCTTTCAATCGGTTGTCAACATATTTCAGCAAATTGTATGTGGTCAGAGGGATGAAAAGAAATAGAGAAAATTCTATGTTTTAACATAATTGTTGTTCTATGAAATTTCTAGAAGAAAAAGGTAAGTAGTTTTGATTTATATTAATGTTATGCATCTGATAAGTTGCTACTAACACATTGCAGAATTATAGACAACTTCCAAGAGCAGTACTCCAGAAAGAACAGTGTGATAAAACAACAGGGGGTTCATTCATGGGAAACCAGGATGGGTATGATGCTCAGGAATTGTATGAGTACAAGTGTGTAGAAGATGCCATGGGATAAAATGTCCATGATGGAAATGATGACATAGATTCTAATGGAAGGAGATTCCAGGGGACACCGTCCAAGGTTGCAGCCACCATGAGAAGCTTGGTTAAATCCTAGGAAGAGCAACATCAGTTGAATGCTACCATATTGTAGAGTTTGAAAGACTTGCAGGAAAAGATAGACTCTGGATGAGATATAGCAAGGCCATAAGGCAGCAAGAGAAGCACTAGGAGAAGGAGAAGGACATCTAGTGGATCATTTGATTCTGAAGTATCCAGTGGGGATACCAGTTCATCTTCTCATAAGAGAAGAAGAAGACACCATAGGGATCGCGCTTGGGATGACTTTAAGAAAGCTAAACCTCCTACCTTTGATGGTGAGATAAATACTGGACAAGAGGATGAAGCTTGGCTTCTTGGGATAAAGAAGTACTTTCAAGTGCAGGATTATTCAAGAAACATGAAGGCCATAGTTGCCATATTCAATCTGAATGGATGAGCATCCATTTGGTGGGAACACTTCAAGCAAGTAAAGAGAATTAGTGAAAGGAAATTGAAATGGAAACAGTTCAAGAAGTATTTCAGGCAGAAATACCTTTCTGATAGGTATTATGATGACAAGATCAAGGAGTTCCATGAGCTGAGATTGGGACAGTAGACCATGGATGAATATGCAAATAAGTTTTGGGAATTGTTGAGGTATGTACGGTACAATAGAGATGAAAAAGTGAATATCCAATGGTTTTTGAGTGGATTTTCACAAGCTTACAAAGATAGAATTGAGTTCTATGAGCCAAGAACTCTCAAAGAAGCAATAAGGAAGGATAAGTATTTGCTATGAGCAAAGCAAAGGTAAACCTGATTACCATAAGCCATGGAAGGACAAGAAGAATGAGAATTTTGACCAAAGAAACAAAGGGTTCAAACCTTCTAGATTCAAGAATCAGTAGAAGCAGCCATCCCAAGCTACGAGTAAGCAAGTTGGAGTGTCAAGAGAAAATCCTAAGGATCCACAACATGATAGAAGGCCACTCAAATATTGGAAATGTGAAGGACCCCACTTGCACAGATATTGTCCACTTGAGAATGAAAGTGCAAGGCTAGCTTATAACATTCATGAATCAGAAACAGTGGGTCAAGTAGCAAGGGTAGTCCCTAGAATTTATGCAGCACTGGAGGATCGCCAAGAAAATCATCAGTCAACTGTGGTTGAAGTTGCAGGTAAGATTGTTGAACAATGTGTTTCTATTTTGATTGACCTTGGTTCTACTCATAGTTACATTACTCCTAGAGTAGTGGAGATTTGTGCTTTTAAGAAGGTAAAGCATAGAAAATCTTGGTTAGTTTAGCTAGCCACTGGAACTAAGAGAAAGCTTAGTGAACTGGTAGAGAAATGTCCATTGGTTGTGAATGGATTGACCACTTGTGTAGATTTGAATTTTCTACTGCTTGGATCCTATGATGTTCTCATTGGAATGGATTGGTTAGAAGCTCACCGAGTGAAGCTTGACTATTATAACAAGAATTTTGAATTCATGGACGAAGAAGGAAACCCAGTAGTTGTGAAAGGTATTCCAAAGGTAATTTCAGTAAGACAGGTTTCAGCAATACAGTTGAAGAAGTTCTATAGGAAAGGTTTCTAGTTGTATGTAGCTCATATTCTGCAACCAACAGAAGATGAAACTCCTAAGTTGGAGGACTATCAGGCATTACAGGAATTCAATGATGTTTTTCCCAGTGAGATTCTAGGGCTTCCTCCAAAGAGGGACATTGATTTCACCATTGAACTTGTGCTAGGAGCATCCCTAGTGTCCAAGACACCCTACAAAGTGAGTACACTAGAGATGTTAGAATTGAAAATGCAACTGCAAGAGTTGTTGGAAAAGAAGTATATCCGACTGAGTGTGTCTCCTTGGGGAGCACCACTTCTATTTATAAATAAGAAATAAGGTACACTCAGGTTATGTATTGATTATAGACATTTGAACAAGGTTAATGTGAAGAATAAATATCGTTTTCCCAGGATTGATGACCTCTTTGATCAAATGAGAGGAGCAAAGGTATTTTCCAAGATTGACTTGAGTTCCGGTTACCATCAGGTGAGAATCAAGGATGAAGACATTCATAAGACAAACTTCAGGACAAGGTATGGACATTATGAGTTTGTAGTGGTACCATTTGGTCTCACAAATGCACTAGCTACATTTATGTGCCTTATGAACAGTGTCTTCAGTAAGTATTTGGACAAGTTTGTTCTTCTCTTCCTTGATGAAATTCTTGTTTATTCTAAGAATGAGGAAGAACATGAAGACCATTTGAGACTGACATTGCAAGTGCTCAAGGAACATCAGTTGTATGCAAAGCTGAGCAAGTGTGACTTCTACAGCGACAGAATTTAGTACTTGGGTCACATTATCTCCGAAGAGGGTATATCAACAGACCCTGAGAAGATTGAAGCCATTATGAATTGTCCTACTCGAAGAAATGTGATGGATGTAATATCTTTTATGGGACTTGTAGGATACTACAGGAGATTCATTGAAGGATTCTCTAAGGTTGCATATGACTTCACTTCTTTGTAAAAGAAGGGGATGAAGTTCGAATGGAATTCAAAGTGTGAAGAAAGCTTCCAGTGGTTGAAGAATCTTCTCACCAGTGCACTAGCATTGAAGGTTGTAGATCTAGAGAAAGATTTTGTGGTATGTACCTGTTGAGGCTTGGAAATTCGCAGGCGACAACAGTAAGGGATTCTCCCCAATCAATGTTGCCAACTAGCTCATTGACTGTTTGGAATAGGGAATCCATCCAGTTTGCGGTCCGGCTACCGTAGGTCAAGAAACAAAACAAAGGCTTTACCGGTTGCGGCCCGGCCCACCGAATTTTTTGTATTTTGATTTTAAGAAATGAGATGCAAGTGCCTAACTAAATGCAGAGCGATTAAGATGCAGGGAGCAGTCACAATGTGCTGCGCAGGTTCTTACCTCTCGTCTTATGCTCGCAAGCAACCAATTCAGATATAATAAGAAATAAACTAACTATCTAATCTATCCCTAGGGAGCAAGGTTGTCATTATGGGTGAGCAATACATCTTGCACATGCATTATGAAGAATCACGGATAGCTGATATTTCTTTCAAGACACATGAACACTTACAGATATTTAAATAACCAGATAGCCGATCATTTTATAACAACAATAATTGCTCACAGTGGAAAATATCAAAAAAAAAAAGATACTGAAGAACATTCAACAAGAACATAGGTTCAGGAAATTAAACATTCTCACAACAAATGAAACACCGCTGAAAACGAAATAGTTCCTCTTCAACATTATTCATTGAGTCGCATTGATACATTCCATTCTAATCTCTCCAACAGGTAAAAATTGCAGTTTCCTTTGCAAAATGAAGTAGTTCCTCTTACAAGCAAACATTTACAAAATTTTCCAGGGGAAAAATCTTTGTCTCAATCCCTCTTTTAGATATTTAAACTACAATTTGAGACCCTTCAGCTGCCTCCTCTCTCCCCCTCTCAGCTTCCCAATGCTTCAAATCCTTCTACGAGCTATTGAGTAACTAACAGCTCTTCAAGCTCTAGCTCTTCGTTGCCATTCACGCTGTCTTTTCCCTCTGGACGTTTTGTCAATCATTTTTTGTGAGCGTTTATCTTCTGGTCAATAATGGATAGGTTTTTCTATTCCATGCCTCTGTCGTTTGCTTATTTTGTCCTTTTCTCCATTTTGTCTTCCTTGTGATTGTGCCGGTTTCGGTTCGAGCAAGCTCAGTCTTCACCCAGGGTCGCCACAGCAATATATCGAATTCCTCCTGCAAACAATTACGGTGCATTATTTGTTGCGAAATGGGTTTTTTAAACATTAACATCTTCTGCCATGAATGATAAATTCACAAGAAAGTAGCCAGGTGCATCTGGACAGATTCTCGATTAAGCTTTGGGCGGGAAAGTCATAAATCGGTAGTCGGCAAGCTTTGGAATCGGACAAGGACAAGACTTCGGGAGCCGCAATGGAAGAGGATTATAGGGACCGGGTGAGCAAAATGCGGTGAAAAGTTTTAATTGGACGTTGGCGGGAAACTTCATTAATCAGGCATCGGAAGGATGATACATTGGGAGCTGAAAGAATCTCCCAGCCGAAACGGCAGACGATCCAAGGCTGAAGACACAAGCTAACCGCGGGTGGGGAAAGGACCAAATCGGACGTCGGCAGATGCTCGCATCGGCAGCTCACTAGCGGGAGGGTATAAGATATGGTCTAGTGATTTAAGGCCAAAATAAATCGGGCGTCGGAGGAATCTAGACTTCGGACGAATAAAAAATCTTGGAGCCGCAACGGCGGAGGGGCTGGAACTTTGCAGCTTCCGATCTAAAAACGAAAAGAGGCCCGATCAAAGGAAAAATCAACAATTAAAACAGTGTTAAGGGTCAACTGCAGCCAAAGTCATTTTTCCTTCACGAAGGCTGCTCTGAAGCACAAGATTTTACTTCTCCACAGCCAGAAATCCATGACTTAACCGAAATTGAACATGGGGGACATAAATACGCGGGCATCCAACTTCAAAGTAAAACAAAAGAAGACACGCTCTAGAGTTCCAAGAGTTCAATGATCAGACTGTGTGAAATAATGAGGAGGGGCCCATAAATTAAAACATTAATTTGGGGGAGAACAGTTGTGGCAGCAACAACTGGCGATTACCTAGTGAACGTAGATCTCTGGGTGATTTTTCTTTGAGTGGCAGAATGTTTCACAACAAAAATGCATCAAATGAATTCTTCCAGCTATCCAGATGGATTTCCCAATCGACAGAAGTGTGGATCTTAATCATTGATGATGGTCCATTGGGGAAAAGGAAAACTGAGACCCTCAAGTCCAGATAACTATGCTGAGGCCAGAGTATGAGTTTCATTATTACCTCTGTTTTCAGGTAGCTAACAGTGTGGACACCATGGGGTTATAGCAGACAGTAAACAGCAATATTCATTTCTTCCTCGTTCTGTAGAAATTTAGGCCTGCAGTAGATTAATTTCACCCACAACAATTAACAATTGATCATGCAAAATTATCAATAATGGAGACTGAATATGGAGCTGTAACACAAAATTATATTAACTGAGTGTACAATAGCCAACCCTGTAATAACATAGGCTGCTGAATATATATAATACATGAGCAAATCGAATGCATAAGGAAGCATCCAAATCTAGCATAAAGCAGGCTTACTCAAAATAGGCAAATCCCCCATAGGTGTAAAAAGCTGATCCCAAATCTATCAAGGACCCCAAAAATTAGCAAGGGTACATGGGCAAGCTAAAGAGTGGTCAAATGGAAGCTCATACATGCTTTTTCATGGAGGAAAGAGTGGAGGAGGAAGAGGCAACAAAGCTGATTCACCTCACCTAGTCTTGCTTTCCTATGTGCCTTAAAACACTGAAAAAGCAGGCAATAAAGCAGAAAAAGCAGAAGGGCGCCTAGGAGGCCAGGAATAAAGCAGATTTGATTCCCAAGGCTTTCCCAAGCGCTCCATGAGTCAATAATGGCAAGTTTGACCTCTATGGATAGGCAATTGACAACTTGCACATGGTGGGACTCATGGACTAGGCAAATAAGACAAAATAAATTAAATAATGTCTAAGTGGGTAAATACTATGGGTTGATTATTCTAACACCCCTCCTTAAGCCTGACTTTATGAGTAATAAATCAAAAATATAGGGCCTAGCAACAAGTCTTAGTCACCCTTTACATACTGCAATGTCCATATGAAACAAGGAAAGAGGCAAAACCAACTTGGGAAAATCCTCCCTTAAACATGGACTGTAAAACAAAATTGTA
>LPNX010963440.1:0-47245 GCA_001517045.1 Pseudotsuga menziesii | reverse complement strand
AGGATCCTTGTGAATCCATACCAAAATCCACAAATAAACACCTTATAATTTTGATGAAACTTCTCGAAGTTGCTCTTCCAAGAACATCAATAAACACCTCATAGTTTTGAATAAACTTTCCAATTCAAGTGTCAAAATAAGGTATAGTTCAGCTTCCCATGCTTTTAACAAATATTTCGTCTTGAACGAAGGGTACTTTTTGGTTAAGGTCAAGACAACAAAGTTCAACAATAGACTCTATGAACGTGAAGATACATAGGTAGGTTGATGTATTTGATTAAACATGCCAATCACATACTAGATCATGCATGATATTTAATCCAGTGGAACCCTTGCAACCATAAAATCCATAAGGTTTTGCTAAATAGCCTTTGGAGTCCAAAAAACATCACACTACAACAAATAATTACATATCTAACAAAATCGTTGCCTATACTGGTATTTTATTCATCAACAACACATTATGCCACCTATTCTTTACTGTAAAATTCAAGATCAATCTTTAAATTTACATGATAGATTTAGTTTATATGTCAATAGTTATACAATTTTCAGTTCTTAGATATGTCATTATATCATGTGTTTATAATTCTAATGATATTTTATTTGTATTTATGATTGCAGTGGCTACTATGGATTGTAACAATGCGGAGATACTAAGGTTCATTGGCCATTTGAGAGAGATTGGTTCGGCTTGGAGGGGTGGAGATGAGCTCTGCCATTCCCTGTCAGATTCATTGTTATCTATTGTTGATACAATTTCAAGATCGAATGATGCGTTGTATAGCATTGCATCTTACCGGGAGAGAAAAAGGCAACAATATGCTGATGGGTTGAGTTACAATGAGGTAAAAAAGCTGAAAATAATAAAACAAGCCATCTATTCATTGTTTAGACTTCCTGGGACGGATAAAATCCTAGAGATCAGCAGGCCACATATTTCTATTGAGTGGTGCACTTTTCCACCCATCAGAGACAACTGGATGGATAGGTGGTACATGGTTTTTTACATTCCCCCTCACAACAATAGGGAAGTACCGATGTACTTCCTCCGAAAATTGTATGCAAAGTTTGTGATGGGGAAATATGTCAACTATTTTGACATGTTGGGCTTCCAGGGAGTTGGTAGGGGAATGCCCCAACACCGACCCCATTCTAGGCATAGAGATGCCAATCCATAGATACCTGCACCTCATGCCCAGCTACTGAGGGCAGACATCCCTCCTGCACATGACATGGTTTCCCATACAGAGGATGCATTTTTTACTCTAGCTGAGATGGTCTCTCAACACATGGCCACTATTGACCAGAGAGCGCCCTCTTCCTCTGCTGGTGTACAACAACCAGCTTCTGGTGGTGGAGGGACATCTGTTGGTGGGGATAGACCGACATCCCATGTGCCTCAGAGTGAGCCGCACGTCTGCACATCATGTGGGGGACCCTGTTATGGTCCTGGACCAAGACATGGTACCAGTACGATGACTGGTGGTTAGGCAAGGACTTTGTTTTAAAACTTTGTTATTGAACTCAATTTTTAATTGTTCCATACTATATCTAACATATTAAAAGATTCATAATATATATGCAATATTTACTCTTGCAGGAGATTGATGCCTCTCACGGGGGTGGTACTGCACCCGGTGTGGTTGTACCTGAGACCCAGAGAACCACAATTGAGGTAATATTTAAACACTTGTCATTTTGTTATTACATGTATAATTTTGTTAATGCATGTGTTAGTGTTGATTAATTTATTAAAATGTCTAATATTTACAATTTTTGAAGTTGCAGGAACCCCACTTAGAATGTGATGCTGAAGACATTGATATCAACGACATAGTCCAAGGTGGAATTTACGACTACTTGAAGAATGTAAGTACATGGGTTATGATTGAATCTTGTTCGAATTATTTAAATTTCTTATTGTACACTCCTTTATAGATCGTTAATGTAAATATAATTTTTAAACTTGCAGATGCTAGAGGCATCTGAAAAGGGGCAAGAAATTGATGGAAGTGGTCACTCCCATGGTGGAGATATGTTCCAGGAAGGGGTAAGTATATTACAACATGTTATTTTTTTCAGTACATATTATTCCATCCATTCAAATCCATTTCTAACTATGGTAACACTTTATGAATGCAGACGTCATCGCAGATCCCTGCACCACCTCTTTGGTATGGATATCCCCATAGTCCAAACGTATATAAGGGGGTTGTTTACACCAGATGAGGTCCCTCTTCCTTGAACAGAGTGGGTGTGCATGAGGATCAACCTACTCATCCCGCGGTAATGTACACACTTCCAATGGCAGTTGTTGGTTAGCTATGTATTCACTTCACAAGTGGTTTTTCTTAATGTTATTTTTGCATGTTTACAGCATCAGGATGTAGAGTCATCCATGCCAGACCTTAGTGGGATTGTTGATGCCACATATACAATAGGGATAAGTCACACTGAGGTACATCTACTTGAATATTTGTAATTGTACATTTCATTTGTATTGTTTTTGGACATGCACGATGTCTAACTATTTAATCATTTGGTGAATGTAGCCACACCCTGGTCCATTAGTGCATGCAACTGAGGTTGATGTTCAACCTACGGCTCCTCTTACTACTGTAGTGCACCGGCCTCATCCCCTAGAAATGGTTTTATCGGTGAGATGTTCATTTTTTACATAATTGATTAGTACTTTCTCATTCATGTACATGTTGATAATTCTTGAGATAATTGACATATTTTTTTTTATTCGCAGAGAAGCATGGCAATGAGGCTCGTTGCAAGGTCAAGTACAGCAGAGGCACCTACACCCTCGACACCACAGGCACCTATACCCCTGACGGATGCAGTGATTCTTCGTTTTATTTACAATTGAGTCATAATTTAAATTTTCAAACTTTGTTATTGATGGACAGTACTAGTTCAGTTACCTGATCAAGAAATATTGTCATTGATTTGCAGTCGCTAGAGATGCATAGTGGTCGTAGACAGAGCCAAAGAGCATCAGGGTCCGGGAAAAACAAGAGAAAGTTAGAATTTTGATGTGTTAGTCCAGGACAAATATGTATTTTTATGTACAGTCCGGAGTTAGAGTATAGGGGCGCGGTCCAGGACAGATGTACTTTTGTTTGCACATGTACATCAAATATGTTTTTGATATATGTACATTGACAGGCCATAGATCTAGGCCTTATATTTTTGTATTATAACTTTAATGGTATAAAAAATATTTCATATCAAGTCTCTTGAGATATTCATGGTTCAGTCTTTTAAGTGTGATTATACATGTGTGGCGAAGAATGTTTCTATGTGTAATGTTCCCTATTTTTTATAGATTTTACGATTGTATGGAGATATCAGTTATAAATTTGAGAACAATGCACAATTACAATAAATTACATAATGACAAAAATGTACATTTTAATTGTTTTTTACCACGATTCAATTGCATATACAATGTTATATTAACAATGTCAAATTGTATTCAAAAAGATGGAACATAGGTCAAATACACATTTAAGCACCCAGCACAGCTAAGGAACTGATCCAACTTGGTGGAATACAAAAGCACCTTACCCACATAACAACCTAACAAACATTTAAAGGATGCACGAAGTTGACACACTTAAATGATGCAGCAATGTGGTCTACATAAATAAAATTATTTTTTGGCATGATGTCTTTCATCTAACGAGTACATGGGATACACATCAAACCTAAAAGTATTCGAGTATTATAAGGTTGATTCAAAATAACGGTTATGACTATATCCTACATTTCATCGTACAAACACTCACATCTCTTATATGAGGGGAAGAACTACAATCGCCTTCAAGCTGACCTTTATGTGCAAAAAAATTCACATTCACGTACTGAGCAAAACCCTAGTTTCCAAAATTGACAAAAAAAAATGATCCCTTGTCCATGGACCCAGAGTAGAGGGCCACTCTAGCACTATCGCGATGTACTGAATCCAACGGAGCTGACGGTTCATCGATCATCAATCTATGGAACGTTGAATCCCACCTCCCACGGGCTTTTAGGGACACCCGTTGAATCCCTAACCGAGGCATAGAGTGGAAACCGTGCATCAAAAAGGGATTTTAGTGGGTCGTGCAAGTGTCTTTAGGTAGGTTCCGTGTGGGAATGCTAGCCACACATTCACGGTCAAGGAATTTGCAAAGCCGACCCATATGTGCATAAATTAGACATTCACTTACTGAGCAAAACCCTAGTTTCCAAAATTGACCAAAATAATGGTCTTTTCTCCATGGAAGAAGATTAGAGGGCCACCCTAGCACTATCTCGATGTCTGAAATCCAACGAAGCTGACGTTTTGTCGATCCGAGCAACGGTCATGATTCTATGGCACGTTGAATCCCACCTCCTCCAAACTTTCAGGGATACCTGTTGAATCCATACCCGGGGCATAGAATGGAAACCGTGCATCAAAAAGGTCTTCTGGTGCTTCGTGCAAGCTTGTTTAGGCATGTATTATGTGGGAACGCTAGCCACACCTTCACGGTCGAGTAATATGCGAATTTGACCCCTATGTGCAAAAATTTCACATTCACTTACTGAGCAAAAACCTAGTTTCCAAAATTGACCAAAATAATGGTCTCTTCTCCATGGAACCATATTAGAAGATCACCCTAGCACTATCTCGATGTCCTGAATCCAACGAAGATGATGGTTCTTCGATCCGAGCAACGGTCATGATTCTGTGGCATGTTGAATCCCACCTCCTACAGGCTTTCAGGGACACCTGTTGAATCCCTACCCAGGGCATAGAATGGAAACCGTGTATCAAAAAGGTATTCCAGTGGGTCGCGCAAGCATGTTTAGGCATGTGTTATGTGGGAATGCTAGCCACACCTTCACGGTCGAGCAATATGCGAATTTGACCCCCATGTGCAAAAATTTCACATTCACATACTGAGCAAAACCCTAGTTTCCAAAATTGACCAAAATAATGGTCTCTTCTCCATGGAACTAGATTAGAGGGCCACCCTAGCACTATCCCGATGTCTTGAATCCAACGGATCTGACGGTTCGTCGATCCAAGCAACGGTCATGATTCTATGGCACGTTGAATCCGACCTCCTATAGGCTTTCAGGGACACCTGTTGAATCCCTACCCGGGGCATAGAATGGAAACTATGTATTAAAAAGGGCTTTCGGTGGGTCGTACAAGCGTGTTTAGGCATGTGTTATGTGGGAACGCTAGCCACACCTTCACGGTCGAGCAATATGCGAATTTGACCGCCATGTGCAAAAATTTCACATTCACTTACTGAGCAAAACCCTAGTTTCCAAAATTGACCAAAATAATGGTCTCTTCTCCATGGAAGCAGATTAGAGGGCCACCCTAGCACTATCCCGATGTCCTGAATCCAACGGAACCAATGGTTCATCGATCCAAGCAACGATCATGATTCTATGGCATGTTGAATCCCACCTCCTACAGGCTTTCAGGGACACCTGTTGAATCCCTACCCGGGGCATAGAATGGAAACCGTGTATCAAAAAGGGCTTCCGGTGGGTCGCACAAGCGTGTTTAGGCATGTGCTATGTGGGAACGCTAGCCACACCTTCACAATCGAGCAATATACTTTGCACTTGCATCATAACAATGTATTAGGTATCATATACTTACAAACACAAATGCCAAGTGGGATTTCAAATGTATGGTGTAAAAGTGTTTACTTGATTGAAACACATTAATATTTTCGATATACAAACATGAATAATGACCATAATTAAACTAAGGACTATGCGCAATGCATTTTCATATAAAAATATATATAATGTGTATCAATAGTCTAATATTGTTTTTGATGTTAAATCTTTTCATTGTGCAACTACAAGCATTGCAAGATATTTTACATAAACGATACAAGACATCATGGCATCAATGAACCATAGTATTTATGGTATATATATAATTTTGTCCATAATAAAAATCAAATTCCATCATGATAGAATAGTGCAAAAAGTTTGAATTGATTTTTGGAATAAAAAATGAAATCTAAAGAATGAAGGCTGAGTATTTGAACAAAAACTCTTAACAAGTGAAAAAAATGCTTCATCTATAAGTATGATTGCCTAAGCACAGAAATAACATATGAAAAAACTATTCTATTTAAAGGTTTCAATGATCTCAGTACATTCACACTAAAGTCAACTTCGTGAATCAACATGATTTGAAGCATAACTCCACCGGATTTGAAAAAGTTGAGTTCGACATTAGAGTGATTCTGAATTAAGTTGTGACAGTAAGATAAGATTAGGGTTAGGATTAGGGTTTCCTAGGTAGGGTTATTGTTTCGACATCTTGTTTCCATCATCCTAGTTGTATATATCACCTGAAAACATTGACAATATTGATATATATGGTTTATTGATCATACGTAAAATTTGGCATGTTCATTAACTTGACATACAAAGAATTTTTGGCATATTTATAAACAACATTAACTTGACATACATGGGAAAATTAAAATTATGATACATACCTCATTGTGCTAGATCCCACCTAATTTCATACAACCAAGGCCTCTGGATCATCTCTTATAATGATGGTCTCCATTAGTCTCTCGTGCTATTTATCCGGTAAGAAGTAGCATACAAGAACACAAAATTGACATATTCATAAGAAGCATACATGAGAAAATTAAAATTATGATGTACATACCTCATCATGCTAGATCCCACCTATTATCATATAACCAATCCCTCCGGATCATCTCTTATAATGATGGTGTCCATTAGTCTCTCGTGCTCTTTATCTGGTAAGAAGTAGCGTACCTTCGATGAATTTCGACTAGGCATTGTTCGTACCTGGAGGTTTGTACCAATGATTATGTTGGTAAAGTGATACACACTTGCACCTGGTTTGTAATCCCTGTAAACATATCCACCCTTCTTTCTTGCATTGTTGTCATGTGTAAGATATTCACCTTTAACAACCATAGACCCGATGGGGAAGTGGTTGTTTTCATCATCAGTCATGGACATAATGAGGGTTTGCTTTCCCTCTATACAATGTGCCAACCAGTAATCACCACCCCATTCACTATCTTTTGAGGCAACCACTGTGTATATGTGTCCTGCATAGTATGATTGTAGGTATATGACAAAAATATTTTTCGTGTGATACAAGGCCATTAATGTGAGTTTCAAGACTACGTAAATTTTACAAAAAAATGTTAAGGAAATGCATCATACCAGGTTGTACAAGGTCTGATACATGATCAAAATCTATAGAAATAGACGATTGGTCTTCTTCCAATAGAGTTAACTCAACAATTGCATGTTGATCAAGTGGAAGTGATATGCGATCCCATCCATCAACCCAATCCAATGATTCACACACATCCCAGTCACCATCACAACAAGGTGGGCAAAAACAAGATAGTTTTCTGGTCCAAATTTCAAATACTAGGTTATTAGAGCTTCGAACCGAATGAAAGCCACGAGTCCCAGGAACCATTCTTTCATTCCCATGCATGTAAACGATCTATGTCTACCACCTCCCAAAAAAATATCTCCACATGTCTCTTTCTTGTGGATTCTACTCGCATAGCTGATTCCTCTCCCATTACTGACGTGCACCACCTGACTATAGATTGAGCATTTCGAATAGTAGATATTGTAGATAATTTCAATTCCTCTCTTCATAGGGCTGTTTTGACACATGCTCCGGCTCCATCATGCTCTCCTTTACCATGCCCAGTCTCAAAATAGTTCCACATATGTGGAACTTTGTAGTTTTTATGCAATGAACACAACCATTGAAATATGCGTGCATTTTTGAACTGACCAGCACATCGATCAGACCAAATCCAGTGTTGATCCATCTGAATGTTCCTACCCTTCAAATGATCATAGAACATGATGAAGCAATGACGTACATAGTGGAATTCATGGCACTTATCATCACTTATGTAGAAGTGATATTCCTTTAGAATTTCTCTTTGCTCTTCACTACTATTTGGGCCATGCCTATATGTGATATGCACCATCAAGGAAACCTGCTCAGAGTGATAATACTGACTTTGGATCTCATTTTGAGGTTGCAGAGTGTAGCTCTCGGCAAAATCAACAACTGAAAGTATAGTACCACAAGGAAATGTACATCCTTCTGGTTTGAAGAAGGCCTTGTGTGATCATGTCAAAAAATCTGCACTAGTCCCTTTACTGCATCAACTAGCTTCATGTCACGACGTGGCAACCGACCAATAAAGGCCCAAAAATCTATCTGGGCGGTTGTGTCGAGATGTTCTCTTCTAATAGAATACCTACAGAGGGTTTTTACATTCAAATTAACTAGTTTAGATGTAGGCTTGAGAAAACGAAGGACCCTGGTGTTCTTATTTACAATTGCTTGTGACAACACACAATGAGCCGCATTGCGGTCCTTTGACCGTGTGTTCTTACCAATTTTACCAAAGGAATCTACTAAGCTTTTAACTATATGAGAACTTGGTCTAGAAGGCTTTATCATCTTTATCCCTAACGATTTTTTAACAATATTCATGTCCCTATATTTTAACAATGATAAAAATAATCTACATTTATCTCCATCACATTTCTCCTCAAAATATTTATTTAGTATCTGTTGATTTTGATAAGCAATACTACGTTTAGATAGCGTACCTTCAATGGAATTGAGGAGTCCTTCATCAACTTGTATACGCTTCGGAGTTCTTCGACGTGTGCTTTCTAATGGAGGTAAGGGGGTTGGATTTTCAGTAGCAACTTGTTGTCCTTCACTATCTTCCTGGTAGTTGGATGGTGGAAGTCCAACATCCTCATCCATGGTCCGGTTAATATTTTCTTCTTCAACAGTAGGCTCCATGTCCAACGCCTCTTCAACAGTAGGCTCCATGTACACTGCCTCTTCATGAGCTTCGTCTTGAGATGGTAACTTATCACTTTGACTTGATGTGGGATTTGAAACATCCCCTAATGAGCACCTACGTTTTGCTTCTTGAATACTTCCATGGGGTGCTTGTTCAACAACTATTGTGGAAATTGAAGGTCCCTCTAGTGAATTCTTCCTTTTTTCTTGTGTTGGATTAATAGGATGAACTGCCGTATCCTCTATAATTGGATTTGGATTAGTTTCCAAAGAAAGCCTCTGATTCATCATGTCTATTCTTTTCTTTTCTTTCTCTTCTTTGATGACTTCTTGAGGTCTCTTCTTCCTTGCTGATTTTCTTCCTTGGTGTACGCGATTTGTATAGGCAAAATGCGCACGCGATATGTTTAAACACAATTAATGGGGTGGGTGCACGGCTAAGGCTTTCCTAATTTCTTAAATATTTCTTAATTTATTTATTATTAAGTTTAGCCTAAGTTTAGAAATAAACATATACTTCATTTTGGAGCAGGACCCCGCAGCTACAGAAGAAGCTGCTAGTTTTGGCGGAAAGAGAGAAGTTTTGGAAAAAAAAGGACAGGGCAGAGCTACGACGGCGTATCACGTTTCCAGCTGGAGAGCAGAGCCGGAAACCATGACTTTTGGGATAGAAAAGTCAAGAAGGCAACGGTACCTGAGCGGCTGAGAGAAGAAAGCTCAACCACTGCATTAAAGGCAGCGGCGGAAGACAGGAGGGCTCAGCGACCCTCATAAAGAAGAAGGAGCAACGAGGCTCAAGCATTGAAGGCGAAGGACAGAAAGAGAAGCGGTGCATAGTACCCATGGTCAATGCCGGGAAGCATGGAAGACTGCAGAGAGCAGCAGTGTGACGGGAAGCGGCTACCTCAAGGACAGAGAGGACCGACTGTCACTATTTAGGGTATGGGTTTACTGTTGGGACAGGCCCACAGTGTTGTAATGGCACGACCTTCGGGCTGCCTATAAAAGCTTGCATTTTTGTATTGTAAAGGGTTAGCTAGTCAGTCAATCAGTTAGCTAGTCAGTCAGTTAGTTAGTTGGTCAGTTGATAGTTTTTTAGACTCAGGAATCAGTCAGACAGACTGCGTTGTAACGATCCAGACACCTAGTTGTCTGTGAGTCATTTGAGTCTGTATGTAACCATCCACAGAGAGAATAGAGAGGGAAGGATATATTGGGAGAAAGGCAACATAGAGATAGACCAGAGGTCTAGAAGAGACCTCGCGCTGCATATGCAGTGCAACAGACTGTGCTAACTTCCCTCAAGGTATATAATAGAAGCACAGTTTGGTGGACGTAACTCCCATCCCGGGGGTGAACCACGTTAAACCTGCGTGTTATGTGTTGTATGAATGTGATTGTATTTGCTTGTTGTTATCGGTTATTATGCATGTACTGTTAGTTGCAGTAAGTGAATGTATGTATTGTTCAGCTCATGATAATACAAGAAGATAGAGATAAGTTGAAGTACTTTAGCAGGCTGTTTAAAAGACTCCTTTACGTCTGTCTCTAAATGACCATTTAATCACAATATAACCTCTGAGAATGAGAGTTTCGCACATCGGCACAGTCAACGCTAAGATCGCAAAGTTGGAGCAGTAGGATATTGCAGAGAGGCGATATCGCACCGGCAGACGAGCTGCGGTGCGCGATACTGCGAGCTGAGGGCTTAGTGTTGGGGAGAGGTTGGGTGTTCTGCGGTGCGTAGAGATGCGGTAAGGTTGGAGGTATTGTGAGTAAGTGGAAGTTGTGCGACGCGAGAGGAAGTCGTGCGACTTGCGCAGGGTAAGCATCGCACGGGTAGAAGCGCTGCGAGTAGAAGGAGATCGTGCGATGCGCAGAGCTAGTTGATCTAGTAGCGCGCAGGAGTAAGAGAGAAGAAGTAGGATGTACAGAACCTGGTCCAAGACACTTGAGTCTTGGCCAACCCATTAGATTCACTTCGGGTGAGACTTCAGACCGCTTCGCGGTCTGTTGCCGAAAGGGCCAGTGAGTTGGGTTGTTGTTGATTAATTACAGTAAACCCGGGTCTGCCCATGCAATCAACACTTCATTACTTAGACATGATTTAGAATACATTTAATTTAAATATAAATATTTAATAAAAGAAAATCTTTTGATTAAGATAGTTAGTCTATCCAATAAAATTGTTATCTAACCTCCTAAACAATAACAATATTGTGTTGATGAAGATAGTAGAAGATAGGATGATGATAAGGATGATGATGAGGATGATGATGATGATATTCATGATGTCGATGGTGATGATGAGGATGAGGATGATGATGATGATGTTCATGATGTTGATGATGATGATGTTCAGCATGTTGATGGTGAGGATGATGATGATGATGAAGGTGATGATGATGATGATCATGTTGATGGTGATGATGATGATGATGATGAAGGTGATGATGATGATGATCATGTTGATGATGAGGATGATGATGAAGTTGATGATGACGACAATGGTGATGATGATGATGATGATGATGATGATGATGAGGATGAGGATGATGATGAAGGTGATGATGAAGGTGATGAAGATGATGAAGATGATGATGATGATGAAGATGAAGATGAAGATGATGAAGATGATGTTGATGGTGATGATGATGATGATGATGATGTTGTTGATGGTGATGATGATGAGGATGATGATGATGATGTTCACGATGTTGATGGTGATGATGATGATGATCATGTTGATGATTATGATGATGATGATGATGAAGGTGATGATGATGATGAGGATGAGGATGATGATGATGATGAAGACGAAGATGATGAAGATGATGTTGATGGTGGTGATGATGATGATGATGTTCATGATGTTGATGGTGATGACGATGGGGATGATGATGATGATGTTCACGATGTTGATGGTGATGATGATGATGGTGATGATGAAGGTGATGATGATGATGAAGATGAAGATGAAGATGATGAAGATGATGATGATGATGATGGTGATGATGATGAGGATGATGATGATGATGTTCACGATGTTGATGGTGATGATGATGATCATGTTGATGGTGATGATGATGATGATGAGGATGATGATGAAGTTGATGATGACGACGATTGTGATGATGATGATGATGATGAGGATGAGGATGATGATGATGATGATGATGATGATGATGATGATGATGTTCATGATGTTGATGGTGATGATGATGAGGATGATGATGATGGTGATGATGATGATCATGTTGATGATGATGATGAGGAGGAGGAGGAGGATGATGATGAGGATGATGATGATGATGTTCATGATGTTGATGGTGATGATGATGATGATGATGATGAATGATGATGATGTTCATGATGTTGATGGTGATGATGATGATGATGATGATGAATGATGATGATGTTCATGATGTTGATGGTGATGATGATGAGGATGATGATGATGATGTTCATGATGTTGATGATGATGATGAATGATGATGATGTTCATGATGTTGATGGTGGTGATGACGAGGATGATGATGATGATGATGATGTTCATGATGTTGATGGTGATGATGATGAGGATGATGATGATGATGTTCATGATGTTGATGGTGGTGATGATGATGATCATGTTGATGATGATGATGATGAAGGTGATGATGATGATGAGGATGATGATGATGATGATGATGATGATGGCAATGGTGATGATGATGATCATGTTGTTGTTGATTGTGATGATGATGATGATGGGAATGGTGATGATGATGATGATGATGACGATGGTGATGATGATGATGATGATGATGATTATGATGAAGATGATGTTGATGGTGATAATGATGATGATGATGATGATGATGATGATGAAGGTGAGGATGATGATGATGATGTTCATGATGTTGATGGTGATGATGACGAGGATGATGATGATGATGTTCACGATGTTGATGGTGATGATGGTGATGGTGATGATGAAGATGATGATGATGATGATGAAGATGAAGATGAATATGATGAAGATGATGATGATGATGATGATGATGATGATGTTGATGGTGATGAGGATGAGGATGATGATGATGATGTTCATGATGTTGATGGTGATGATGATGATCATGTTGATGATGATGATGATGATGATGATGAAGGTGATGATGAGGATGATGATGATGATGATGATGATGAAGATGATGATGATGATGATGATGATGAGGATGAGGATGAGGATGAGGATGGTGATGTTCATGATGTTGATAGAGATGATGATGATAAGGATGATGATGATGATGATGATGACGACAATGATGACGATGGTGATAATGTTGATGATGATGATGTTGATGATGTTGATGATGTTGATGTTGATGATGATGATGATGATGAAGATGAACATCATGATGATGATGATGATGAACATGAACATGATGAAGATGATCATGATGATCATGGCAATGTTGACGATGATGATGAGGATGAGGATGGTGATGTTCATGATGTTGATGGTGATGATGGTGATGATGATGATGATGATGACGATGACGACGATGGTGATAATGTTGATGATGATGATGTTCATGATGTTGATGTTGATGATGATGATGATGATGAAGATGAACATGATGATGATGATGATGATGATGAAGATGAACATGATGAATATGATCATGATGATGATGATGATGGTGATGATGAGGAAGGTGATGATGATGATGACGACGACGAAGATGGTGATGATGATGTTCATGATGTTGATGGTGATGATGATGATCATGTTGATGATGATGGTGATGATGAAGGTGATGATGACGATGAGGATAAGGATGATGATGATGATGATGATGATGAAGATGATGATGATGATGATGATGATGATGATGGTGATGGTGATGATGATGATCATGCTGTTGTTGATGATGATGATGCTGATGATGAGGAAGGTGATGATGATGATGAAATTGTATGTACTTTTCATTGTACTTTTCATTGTACTTTACATGTACTTTTCATTGTATGTGAAATTGCCAAGAACTTTGGCAATGACTATGACAAACGGAAGCATTACGATCACTCCATACTTTTATGATAAAAATGATTTAAGCCCACTCATTTGGTCGTTGGCGAAGTCACGCTAATACAGCCACCGTTTGTAGTGATGACATGATTCACTATTTGAATTGCTATGATGGTGAGAATCTACGACTATGATTTTCTTGACCATTTTCTCTTTTTGCGTCTTTATTAAGTACATTCACTTACTCTTAATTGTTCCTGTTTTGTTTCCTCAAGGAGATCTAGTCTATGGTATGCTAATTGTAAAAGCTCTCCTTGTCTATGGTATGCTAATTGTAAAAGCAATGGAAGGTAAATTTCTTATCTTTAAATTAAGTCATCATTTTGTTAAGGTTAGTTTATTTGAGAGAATGAAGAGTTCACTTCTCTCATATATAAATCACTCGAATTAAATTTTTGAAGATAAGCTTTTAGGCAGATAGTTATTACAGTCTTTAATGTTAAGTCGGCAGCTTCACAGAGAAACAATTTTAGTCTATATATATAGAAGAAGAATATTGTAAATAAATTAGTGAAAAAAATACAATAGAGAAGATTCGAAAAGGTGAAACATCCTTGTAAGAAAGACACAAATAATCCATTAAAATCTCAACGTGTAAA
This sequence comes from Pseudotsuga menziesii, assembly GCA_001517045.1. Taxonomy (NCBI): domain Eukaryota; kingdom Viridiplantae; phylum Streptophyta; class Pinopsida; order Pinales; family Pinaceae; genus Pseudotsuga; species Pseudotsuga menziesii. The sequence goes on along the minus strand of LPNX010963440.1, from coordinate 32,706 downwards.
AGTTTGAGTTTTTATACATGAAGTGGTCGACACAAGTCTTACTTGATATTTGGTTATATGATATTGTGAGTATGTTGAATTATAGTTGTGTACCTATGGGTGAAAAGTGTTTTTCATATTATAAGTCCTTAGACTAAGAAATATTTAGTTTGACTAAAAAGGTTGAAGTGGGAGTTGGAGGAAACCAAAGCTATGGTAGGTCTAAGTAAAAAATGGTAGAAAACATGTTGAAGTCTTGGTGGAAGTTAGACCAAGTTAGAGCTCTAGAAGTATTGGTCAAAAATTTACCCTAAGAAAAAAAAGGTCAAAGTCTTGAAGATAATTTTTTTATGACTCAACGGTAACTCAAGTTGACCATCTCAATCCTCCTTCTCTATATCTGGTATAACAGTGGGTTTAGGAAAGAAACCTAGTCTTAACAAAATAATATTTCTCTAATGAAAATTAAAAATATGGCTTCCACTTCTTGTGCACACATGTCGAGTTTTTAAACCCCAATCTTCACACGAAAGAATTATAAATATTGGTCTCTAAAAATGAAGTCTTTATTTAGAGGACACAATCGATGGGAGATATTCCAAAATGGCTATACAAAACCAACATATCAGGTGGTATATAATAATCTCATCCAAGCTAAGAAATATTCCCTAAGGGAACATATGAAGAAAGACAAAAAGATAGAAAGGATCTACTCTACATACACCAAGCCATGCATGAAACAATATTCCCAAGAGTAGCAGCAGCATGTACCGCTAAGCATGCATGGGATACATTACAAGCTGCCTATCAAGGCTTGGACAAAGTAAAGACATCTAAGTTGAAAATTCTTAAAAGAGATTTTGAATCTCTGTCAATGAAAGACACAAAGTCAATGGACTCATTTACACTCGAGTTGTTGGTATGATAAATCAACTGAAATCTCATGGAGATAATATAGAAGACAAAAGGGTTGTTGAAAAATTTCTTAGAAGTCTTCCTCAAAAATTTGAATCCTTGGTTGTGACCTTGGAAGAAAACAAAGATATGCCGTAGTTTACCATTGAGGAGTTACAAGCGTCACTCATCAATCATGAACATAGAATCAACAAATCAAACACATCCTTAGAAGGTGCATTATAGCATAGTCATCAATAAGTCCTGGAAGAGGCAAGGAGAGATATAAATCTAGAGGCAGAGGAAGAAGTTTTTGCAGAGGAGGACGCGCTAATAGTCCCATGAATGTCACTGGTAGAGGATAGAATCAAAACTCCAGTCATCCAACTGCTCACAGGTTTGACATGTCACTGGTAGAGGACACAAACAAAACATCCAGTCATCTAAAATTCAATGTCATTATTGTGATAAATTTGGTCATTGTGCACATGAATGAGGAAGAAGAAGTATGACCAAGGAAGGCAAAGCCAAAATCAGTCAACCAACACCAGCAATTTTTTGAGCACAATGTTAATGGCATGTGCATCATCAATTGAATGTAATGCTTCCCAAAAAAGTCTATGCGACATATTTTAATTAGATTTAGGTTGCAACAATCATATGACTAGTAATTTAAAATTGTTTTATAGCCTATATAAGTCAATTCAAACGAATGTCACACTTGGAAATAATCTCCAAGAAATTGTTTTGGAAAATGTACTATTGGTATTCTAACCAAATAGGGGGAGCAAAAGATTGTGCCTGATGTTTATCATGTCGAAGGTTTGAACCACAATTTGTTAAGAATTGGACAGCTGATACAAAAAGGTTAATATTCTAAATAGAAGATAATCACTGTGTGATTAAAGAGAAGCGTCCAAGCAACCAACTAATAGAAAAAGTAACAATGGAAAGCAATCTCTTGTTTCCTTTGAGGATAATTCCATACATGAAAGGAAAGACAAATATAGGAGTAGTATTTAAGGCAGAAAGCATGGAAGTAGACAAGCATTCTGACAAGAAAAAAATGGCAGCGCTGATTTTCAAGCTGCATTTCAAACAAAAGTTCAAGATGAATCCTGACTGCGGAATTTCAGATTTGGACATTTGAATTTTGGTGGGCTGAAGCTACTGCACATGAAGAATATGGTGAAAGAATTTCTATTGATCGACAAACCAGAGAGAGTTTGTGAAAGCTACATTTTTTGGCAAGCAGCATAGAGAGACTTTTACAGTCAGAAAGTCATATAGAGCATGCAGACCACTTGAGATTGTGCACTCTGATATTTGTGTCCCAGTGCAGACATCATCCATGGGTCGCTAGAATTATTTCCTTACTTTTATTGATGACTATTCAAGAAAAACATAGGTTTATTTTCTGAAACATAAATATGATGCTTTAGTTGTTTTTCAGCAGCTCAAGGCACTTGTAGAGAACCAAAGTGGACACCGCATCAAGATATTAAGGATGGATAGAGGCGGTGAATATGTTTTGAAAGACTTCTTAAGTTTTTGCAAAACCCATGGAAGACACAATAAATTCATTGCATGGTATACACCTCAATAGAACTATGTCACAGAGAGAAAGAACAAAACAATTATGGATGTGGTGTTCAACATGATGGTAGCCAAGAATTTGCCAAATGAATATTGGGATGAAGCAGTCACAAATGTTGTATATATTATGAACCGGTGTCCGACAAAGAGTGTGACGAACAAAGTTCCTCAAGAAGTATGGACAGGTATGAATCATAGTGTTTCTCATTTAAATTTTTTCTGTTGTGTCGCATATGCTCATGTTCCAGATGAGCTGAGAAAGAAACTAGACAACAAGGGACAAAAATGTATTTTTGTTGGTTACTCTAATGATACAAAAGCATACAAGGTGTATGATCATGTCGCAATAAAAGTAATCATCACTCGAATTTTTCGAAAATGAATCATGAGATGGAACCGTTGAGAAGAATGTCAAGATTGTGTTGAATGTCGACCATGATGACATGGCAGAGGAAGTGGTTCAAACACCACATGTAAGTCAAAATTTTGCAACATCGTTGACTCCCACGACACCGCGACATGGTTCAACATAAGGAACGTCAACACAAGTTGCATCTTAAGCTATGCCGACAAGCACACAAAGAGGACAACATAATCCATCAAGCATTTCGCCAAGGTTGACATCGACAGATCCAGTGAAGACAAGAATTTTGCGTGAAATATATAAAGTTGATGCACCAAATTCATTCACTCTCTTTGCATTATTTTCTCAAATAGATTATCCACTAACATTTGAGGAAGTTGTTGAAGATGAAGTATGGGCACAAGCCATGGATGAATAAATAGAATGCATTGAGAAGAATCAAACATGGGAGCAAGTAGATGTACCAAAAGATAAGGATGTATTAAACGTCAAATGGATTTAAAAGATCAAGCAAGATGCTGATGGGAATGTGAAAAAACACAAGTCAAGAATAGTCACAAGAGCGCTCTCACAAAAACTTGGAATAGACTTCAACAAAACATTCACACCCATCACACACATGGACACAATTGTGGTCATTGCCGCTCAAAACAAATGGCATGTTTATCAAATGGATGCTAAATCGACATTTTTGAATGGCTATCTAGAGGAGGAAGTATATGTGGAACAACCACAAGGTTATGAAGTTCCAAAACAAGAGGACAAAGTGTATAGGATGAAAAAGGCACTCTATGTTTTGAAGAAAGATCCTAGAGTTTGGTACAGTCGCATTGATTCCTATCTCAATCAAAATGGATTTCACAGAAGTAAAAGTGAACCGATGATGTAAAATAAATTCAATGAGCAAGGTAACATGTTAATTGTCCTCCTTTATGTAAATGATTTAATATTTACTAGTGACTTTGGCATAAATATTTCGGAATAGTCATGGAAAGTGAATTTGAAATGACTCATTTGGGGCTTATGAAGTTTTTTGGGCATTGAAGTCCAACAATATGAAAGTAGTATATTTATATCACAGTCAAAATATGCAAGTGCAGTTTTAAAAATATGCCTAATTGCAAGACAACCCCAAAACCAGTAATAACAGGTTTATAATTGAGTAAGGATGATGATGGATCAACTGTATATCCCATGATGTTTTAAAGACTTGTTTGTAGCCTTATGCATTTAACAACAACAAGACCAAACGTCATGTACGGAGTAAGTTTGATCTCAAGATTCTTGGAGTCACCAAAAGACTCACTTTGGCAAGTAGGTAAAAGAATTATGAGATATGTAAGTGGCACAAAGGACCTTGGCAATATGTATTCAACCTTAGAAAATTTTAAACTCATTGGCTACATTGACAGTGACAATGGAGGCTTCACATATGAAAGGAAAATCACATTTGGGTATACTTTTCATTTTGGTACAGGTGTTGTGTCATGGGATTTGAAGAAACGACCCATTGTAACTCTATCTTCTGAAGAAGTAGAGTATGCCATAGCTACAAGTGTTGCATGTCAAGTCATTTGAATGCGGAGAATTTTAAAATACCTGTCATAGAACCAACAAGAACATACAACCATTTTCTGCGACAATGGTTCAACCATTGCATTATCAAAGAACCATGTGTTCCACAAGAGAACCAAACACATTGACACAAGGTATTATTTCATAAGAGAATTGGTGAACAACAAAGAAATTTGTTTAGAATTTTTCAAGTCTGGAGATCATCTTGTAGACATCTTTACAAATCCATTGGAAAAGGATGTGTTCCAGTATCTACGAAGTTATCTTGGAATGAGAAGTTCTTCTCAGTGAACTCTATCATACACAGAGCAAGTTTAATGCTCTAAAACATTTTGTAATATTTTGTTTTAAGATCCCCATCTTCTCATAATTAAGGGAGAGTGTTGGAAATATTAATTAATCGCAAATCTGTATCATATCTCATCTAACTCTGTCATAGTCTGTAGTAGTTCAGTTTCTGTCAGTATCTCTGACAGAATGAATAATTCACGTCTCTCATATATAAAACATTCGAATTAAATTTCTGAAGAAAAATTTCTAGGTAGATAGGTATTATAGTATTTAATGTTAAGTCAGTAGCTTCATAGAGAAGAACTTTTAGTCTGTCTATATATAGAAGAAGAACATTGTAAATCAATTAGGGAAAAAAAAAATGATGATAGAGAAGAGAAGATTCAAGAGCCCAAGCTCTATGTGTTGGAAAGTGTTGAAAGTCGAAGCTCTGTAAAAGCTGAAACATCTTTGTAAATTTCCAAGTTTGTATTTGCGGCAATAGTTCTTTGTTATGTCGCGACAAGTCAAGATATATAAATCCATATTTTATGGTTGAATGCATGTATTATTTAGCCGCACATATTCTCCAGAATTTATTGCATAAATGTTGTTTACATTTACTATTTAGTGAAAGGCACAAAGAATCCATAAATGATTCATTGTGTAAAAGTTTGAGTTTTTATCGAAGAGTGGTCGACACAAGTCTTACTTAATATTTGGTTATATGATATTGTGAGCCTTTTGAATTATAGTTGTGTCAAGGTTTACCCCATGTTACAGGTCGGTGAATTTTTTTTCTCATATTATAAGTCTTTAGACTAAGGAATCTCTTTTAAAAAAGTTCGAGTAAAAGTGGCCATGTCAAAGTGGGAATTGGTCGAAACCAAAAGTGTGGTCAAAGTTGAGTAAGTGTTTGTCGAGAGAAAAAAGTGTCGGATCAAAGTCCGTAAAAGTGTCTCTACCAAAAGTGGTTGGTCGAAGTTTAAACTGTCGATGTTTTGGTCGAAGTTAGGCTAAAAGAAGTTTTGGTCGAAGTTAGACCAAAATAAGTTTTTGTTGAAGCTATGCCAAAAGAATTTTTGATCGAAGTTAGACCTGTCGAAGTATTGGTCGAATATTTACTCGACGAGAAAAAAAAACGTCTCGAAGATAAAAAAATTTATGACTGAACGGTAACTTAAGTTAACTATCTCAGTCGTCGTTTTCAAGAGTCATTTCTTGCATAGCGATCTCTCGTGGAAGTTGTTTCTTTCTAAGGACTAATAGTTTGGAGGAGCACATCATTTTAGCGTTTGTTGAACTGGACGATTCTAGAGCTTCGTCATTCGAGAATTTATTACATTATTATTCTTCAAAAATTCCAACAAGATATTTGTATGCTCAGATTATAGCTTACACCAACAATTTCAAAAAATGTTGGAAAATGGGGTTTCATAATAGTTTATAAAGGGAAGCTTCCTAGTGGACACCTGATAGCTGTCAAGATTTTGGATGAATCGAAATGAAGTGAACAACATTTCATTGCAGAAGTGTCTACAGTCAGGAGGACCTATCACATTAACCTGGTGCGCCTCTTGGGTTATTGTTCTAAGATATCCAAAAGAGGTTTGGTGTATGAACACATGACTAATTTCTCTCTCGACAATTATATCCATGGATACCACCAGCATGAGTTGGATTGGAAAATGATGCATTCAATTATAGTTGGCATAGCTCAGGATATTGCATGCCTACATGATGAGTGCAGTAATCGCATCTTGCATTGTGATATTAAGCCTACAATGCTCTCCTTGATGCCAATTTTTAGCCCAATGTTGCAAACTTTTGCCTAGCCAAAATTTCAGATAGAGAGAAAAGTCACATATCCGTAGCTAAGAGAAGAATAGTAGATTACTCTGCCCCAGAGAGGTTTTCAACAAGGAACGAACCTGCCACTTATAGATCTGATGTTTACAGTTTTAGAATGTTGGTTATGGAGATGGTTGGAGGAAGGAAGAATATTGAATTTGACCAAAAGAGTACACCAAGAAAATTCTTCTATGCATATTGGAATTTTAAGGTGGTAGAGAAGGGTGAAAATGGAAATCTGAGAAAAGAAAAAATTTCAGAGGAGGATCAACTCATTGCAAAAAGGTTAAGTTTAGTTGGACTATGGTGACTCCAGTTCAATGCGTTAAGTCACCCCAATAAGAAAAGTCATCCAAATGCTAGAAGGAGGAGATGATATTCCAACTCCTCCAGCTCCTTCAGTTCCATTACATACCAACACATCTCGGCAGTGACATGCCTACCCAATATTCATCAAGCTATGCTTTGGGGGTGAAAATGGTAAATACAGCTGAGCAATGATGTGTCTCTAACTAAGGTTATTCTTTAGGTCATGCTTTGGATATGGTCACGATAAATACACCTCTGCAACGATGTGCCAATAACCAATCTTCTTCAACTGATGCTTTGTATGAGGAAACGATAAATCCTACGACTACTCGAGGTGCCAAATCCTCCGAGTAAGCTGACATACAACTCAACAACAAATATTGTATAGATTACATGATTAATAGATTACACTATTATTCTCATCACCTACTTTGTCTTTAAAAGGCCCAAATTTGGATTAACCCAACAAAAGTTCTCTTCCAATATTTTCTTCTCTATCAAACGCCAAAACAAAAAAAAATTCCCAAATTTACCCCATAGAAGCTTTGATTTCAATAAAAATGAGAAAATAGAATTGTATTCATACGCATGCATTCCAATGACATCTTTCACAATTACAGACATACCATATACGCTAATTAACCTAGAAAATACGTACAAAATCTTTATTCACTTCCAAGTTTCAAAAAAACATCTTTTTTAAGAATAATTGGTCTTTATATCACAAATATTTGTTATGAAAATTGTAAATCTGGATATGACTTTAAATAATATGTAATTATTCCAAAACAAATGAACTTTCAAATAGTTTTTAGTAACACAAGGTCAACATCAAATGTATGTTTTAATTTCATTTTCTTCTTTGAATTCAATTGCAAAGGTTTTTAAAATGAACTTGATGGTCATATCTTCCATGGTACTTATATTCTACGGTCCGTATGATTTGACTAGTGCCAAAACTGTTTGAAGAGTTTATTTCATTATGTCACAGAGTCTATGAGTTCCAAAGAATTGATCCAGCAGACATAGTTCACTTATTGTATAGGAAACATATATGTATTCATTGTATGTACATCTAATGAACAAAGTATAAAGAAGTTTAGAGGGATCGAACATTGATGCTAGCAAAGTGCAAGGAATGGGATATTATAAAGGGGGGTTTTTAATCGTGAAAAATAAGGTCAATATATTGTATGTATTGGGGGCTAGGGAATATGGTATGGGGGTTTTATAGGTATTGGGGTTATAAAAAGGGGGTTTTAGTAAAAATAAGGGATATATTGTAAAAATAGGGATCTTTTTAATTGGAAATATATATTGAGGGGGGGCTTAACAAGATGATTTTTGTAAGTAATTATCAATATCTAATGAAATTAAAGGTATTCTTTAATATCCAATTAATGAAGGCGCTATGACATGGTTTCACTAAGTGAAGACCCCGTGGGGAAACCAAGAGATGACACTGGCATCTCGATTTTGCAGCAAGGTAGAAGCCCAATGTTTCACCACATCAAAGGAATCTCGTTCACCTTTTCTCAAGCTATGTCATGGTGATAATCAACCTCAAGCTCAAATTTAAAAGAGAGAGTAGTAAACTTGCTCACTTTAACATTGCCTAAACTGCAAAAATCACAGAATGAAATCCCTTTAATCCCCTGTAGGATCGTTTGGTCCTCTAAAATGTCACATTAATTCCAACTAGCTGGTTATTACCACCAGAACATCCAAGGAATAACTATCCAACAACTTAATGGCAAGTGCCTTATATAATTTTCAGAAGCCCAAGTTGTCATGTTGGCATTAAATTCAAGTGAAAGAGAGAGGGATGAGCAACCCATACGAGTCACATTAATTATTAAACCTTACCTTCACCTTCAAGGGCATAAAACCGTAAATCCAATGGGATTAGTTCTAAGTAGCTCTCACTAAGCTTTTCATCTGCTTACCCTCTGACAAAAATCAACCCCTAATTTCGCGTCTCCAAAGTGGACCAATACCTTCGTACACTCTGCAATCATCAAGCAAAAATAATATTGTTTGATAAATACTCCATAAGAATGTAGTCAGAGTTTATAGAAAATATAGAAAGGGAACCATTTGATTTAGCAAACTTTGGGAAGCCCCAGAAAGGTGTGGGATATTTTTACCACAAAACGGCCCTGATTTGCCTCTTTTCTGGTGAATTTTCAATTTCAAGTTACAAATTTGACAGAATTTGAATGTCAGGCATAATCCAAAGAGGCATAGGCCAACTGATCAAAGTGTCAAGGACAGTGTTTTTCATGCTTCCAAGGGATTTGAAGGTCTCTGAATCAACCTTGAACCTCCAAAAATCTGTAAACAACCTGCAACTACGTCAGACAAATATTTTTTACTTTGACATGTGTTACACTGCACCTTGTACCCAGTGCACCTTCAGGTGTACCCTAAGGAAAGAAGGCCAATTTTTTTACCAGGAAAGGTGTTATTGAACAATGGTCGTCATGGTTGGGCCATTTGGTCCTCCTTTAGGGGTACTATGGCTTAATAGCATTGTTTACTGCCCTTTAAAGGGGGTTTTAACCTCGAGGTTGGTGTTTGGGGCCCCTATGGGTTGACCATTGGGTCTCATGGCTCCATATCCTACTTGCATGCTTTGGTGGCCTCTGCTTTAGACACAAAACACTTGCCTTCATTCCCAGCCACTTTGGACACCCTCGTGGCCCTTCAGCCAGTGGGTCCTTGCTCTCCCTGGCCTTATCTCCTCAGAGGAAAGTCACCCTCCATGTCAGGCCTTTTCATGCTTTGAGGAGGGCGTTGAGGGATTTTACAGAGTTCTAGGGGTTAGATGGGGTATAACGCACTCCCTCCATCTCACTCGAGCCTTTCATTTGAAGTGATTTGGTTATTTGAGCATGTTTTGGCACCTGGGTATACAAATATCCCAGGTAGCCTACCTTACGCTATATTTTATTATTATTTTCTTTTCATTTTCAGTTGACATTTTATAATTTCAAATGAACTTATTTTAAGGCATGTTCTGGAAATTTTTGTAAAAAGTGAGTGTGAGATCATATAAATAGATATCCTCACTTTAATTTTAAATCAAAACTTATGGGATAAATCATTATGCAGTTGTTTTACCCTTCTTGGGATTTCTCTGGAGGGATGCACTCCTCTTGGCGAAATTTTCTTGTTAATGCAAGCTATTTTTCTGGTAATTCTTTGGTGAATCTTTGCTTTGTGTGATGCTTTGATTTGTTGGAGAAACACAAGCACAAGGAGGTCATGTGTCTTAACTTTTTGTTGAATGTTGTTGGATGTACATGTCTGAGTCTTAGTGGTAGCCTTAGGATTGCACTTTTCCCTAATATAAGCCATTACCTTTTTTCTTATCACCTTAGTAAACAACGACACGTATCCTTGTGAGGGTTCTCTAGGGTTTGTCTTTAGTTTTTTAGGCTAGTTGCTTAACCTAGAACCCTTCCTCACTAGGTTAGCCATCATCCTAAGAAGCCCAAAGTTGTGTAGGGCTTGTGCTAAGTGTACCTAGGTCCTTACACTATTTTCTCTTGCAAAACCTAGTCCAAGGTTAGTCTAGGTTAGCTTTAGAATAGTTTTTAGGGTTAGTTTTGGTTATCCCTTAGGTCATCTCTTCAAGTCTCTTCCACACCTTCGATGGTCTCTTCCCAAACCTCGTTTCCCTATCAACCATATTAAACCATCCTCGGCTGCCTCTTTCTTCACCTCGATTCCCTAGCAGCAACCACTTATACCCTTGCTACTCGCTACTCCCCTAACAAACTCCCTTAGCCTCCCCAAGCTTCTAGAGCAAGGATACTCCTTCAAACGGGCTGAAAACCCTTCCCTTCTACCTCGCAGCCCTAATTATGACTCTACCCTATCCTCGCTAAGCCTTTCCTAACCTTCGTTATCCCCTTTGGCTGCTCCTTCAACGACAAAATACGGCTAATAGAAGAAGTCCCCCACCATCCGCAGCCTTCCTATAGTCTTCCATACCTCCTCGCTGCCCAATTCAATGTCCGTCACCCCTTCGCAGCCCAATCTTCGGGCATTCACCTTCCCTTGGGCCTTCTCACCCCTTCCACGGGATGCCTCCTTTTTCAGCCTGCTCTCATCTCCCACTCTAACCCTCGCTGGTATGTTTGGAACCTCACGGTACCCCAAGCCTCTCATTTTCTACCTTCGCTAACATCTAGCTGGCGGTTATTCCTGTCATCGTTGGTTCATTTCTCCTCCTTTCTTCCTCACAGCCCTACCCTTGGTTTACCTTGCTGCTACCGTATCCTCCTGGACGGGCTCGCTGCACCTCGGCCCAACCTCCATCCTTCCACTCAGAGTTTGGGCACTCTTTACGCATCCTATCGAGCGCTCGTAAGGTGCTAAAATACATCCTTTCTCCCCCCGCTGATTTGCTGCGAAGGAAATCCTGAACTTTGAGGACTGCCCTTGCAGTGCATTCCTCCTTAGTGGAACCCTGCGGTGCGCCACCATCCAACGTTCGGTCTGCATATAAATGTTGATGATAATCGTACTTACAGTGGCAGCCCCTTCTCCATTTTTTGTTTCATGAAAGCCAATACGAAACACATAAAGAGGTTAGTATTCGATATTATAATCACATCACTATTTGGTTATATTTATTAACACATACAACAAGCACATTATTGGCGTCGCCCTCTTTGCTAGTCCTCCCATGCTTTGTTACTTTGTTAATCTGACCATTTATTTTCATGATTATGGACTATTATGCTAATGTTGGCAGAAGGTAATATTTGTGATTGACATAATTAATGCTGCCATCAATTTTATTATCAAATTCACGTGAAGGACTGGCATAAATACACTTACTATTTGCATCGTATGAATTGGTAATGACTAATACTTACTGCAGTATTCATTGTTTGTTGCACAATTGATATATAGTTCATTTCTTTTGTTTGGTTCTGAGTGCTAGATGTTGTTGATTAAATGACTAGTGCATACATGCCAATTCATTAATCACAAATTGTTTCATACACCTTCATGCTCACGCTTTGGGAGATATTATATGCTGGTATTTGATCAATAATTCCACTCGTATTTTGTTGTCTCCATCGTGAAATAAGACTTTCCTTTGGGATGATATACTTCTACAGTGTAATCCTTATACACTCACATTGCAATTAATCCTTGAGACTCCATTATGCACTGGTCACTAACTTCACACGTTGCAAGATATATTTGTGTCTAAGTGTCTTTTGCAAAGTTTCGTAGGGCTCTCCTTTAGGAGGCTTAGGATTCCAAAGAAGTCGAGAACTAGTGACTAAGGTGATAGTGGTCACTTTTCCCTTACATGCTAAGCTGCGACAACACCTTCCATTTCAATTGGTAACACCATGGAAACTGAAATTTTCAACATTTTGGATAAAGAATATACTACTACTGCACCCTAAAAAAGCGATTTGTGTTGGTACAGTTTCAACAAGCAATTTTTGTTTGTACAGCCTCAACATGGTAAAGGGAAATATCAACAATAACTTATGAACTGATGCACTTACTCCTAGTTGAACAAAGTCTTGTTTTTGGCAGTGTAATGGATTATTGAAATGTGAAAGCAATAATACTAGCAAAAAACATATTTGAAACATTGATAATGTTTTTTCCTAAAGAATGTTTTTTATTAATATGTTAACTTGTTGTCTGTGGGTGTTCACTAATTATTCTCATCATGCTAAGCTGCTAAATGAAAATTTTATTAGGTGTTGCACGATTTCACTGTAATGAAAGTCTATTTATCAGTGTAAGAGATGGAGTCATTGGAGTACAACTACACAATCATCTAATAGTTTTTATTGCCAAGCTTTGATTACCACTTTCATCCAAATTTAATTTAATAGTTGCATCACTATTAGAGTTAACCTAATAGTTATCTAATAGTTATCCAATATAACTATGATTAGAGTTGACGTTAAGCTAATCCTTGTAGAATCATTAGAGTTAAGCTAATAGTTGTATCTAATATTTAAGCTAACATAATCCAATATAACTGTGATTAGAGATGAAGTTTAGCTAATAGTTTTATCTAATAGTTAATTCAAAAGTTAATATATCAACAAATGGTTGTAGTTAAGCTAATAGTTGTATCATCAATGGAGTTAAGCTAAATAGTCAAATAATCAAATAGTTGTATATGATAATCCAATAGTTGTATCTAATAATAGAATAGTTGAAGTGGAAGTTTAATTTTTCCAATTATCACTAATTGTAATTATGATGTTAACTAAACTATTTTTTATTTTTTTTAAATTGTTAATTTCAAATTTTCGAAGACGACCATAGAATCAATCTTACACTTTCTCATTCTCATCCAAAAAGCATAAATAGTAGTCTACCCAAAATATTAAGATATATACACCTATGAGCATAACTTGAGAAACTCATAAAAGACAATCATGTAAGCACGTTGAAAGCTATATACACTAAGAGTTCTGGAATATGATAATAAACCAAAACAAGAGCAGGAACTCTTACAACAACATAAGCTTCAGAGTATAGAATCTCGTATGTGGCAGGTCTCAATAATTAATAAAATATATTTGTGGCAAGGATTGTGCATGTATGTATGTATGTAGAGAAAACAATCAAATTCCCTACTCCTAGGAATAGATGAGGTGCAAAAGAGAGTAGTGAAAGCGACCTTGGATAGACATAAAGAGAAAAGTTATGGAGGTATTAAAAGATGCATGCCAACCATTGATATAAGAAACCCTACATATCATGGCTATGGATGTGCCTTAGAAGGGCTGCAAATCTGAACTATCAACAAGTGAAAATGGAATGACTAAGTAGACATTACCCATGTGTGGCCTTCCATTTTGTGCAAGAGAGCCATCCAATATACATTCCATCATTGTCAACCTCGCTAGAATTTTCTTTTGAGAAAATGATTGGCTCGGCTGGAGCTTATCTGTGAAACCATATTCGTAGAAGAGTGTTGTCTGGAATTGACTTGATCCCTGTGAACCTATGGCATGAAAAGAAAGGCCTGTGTCAAAATGGGAAAGGGATACCCTAATTAATGTGGACACCATTAATTCGCTTTACTCAGAGAGGGGAAATGTATCCTTAGATCTTGAAAACTAAAATGGAAACCCTCCTAAAACATGTTAGCCAAAACCGAGCCAACTAAACTTGATTTTACCGCTCAGTTATTAAAAATTAAAAATTTCACGCCGAGCTCTTTTTCTTTTTACTTGTCGGGTGAAACTGACTAGAAAACTATACCACTTTGGTCGGCCTTTTAAACCCAACTACTGTACTTCTTCAAGCCTTTTACTTGCCAGTTCTACCGATAGTTACTTGTCGATTCTACCAACAGGCTTTAATTCGACCACTTGTCGGTTTTACACTTAGACAAAACTTAACCAACTACTTGTTGGTTTGACCTCTTCAACCACTAGTCGCCTTGACCACTTCGACCACTAGTCAGCTGTTACTCAACCGACCTTGTCGGTTCACTTAATTTGGTTTGGTTTTAGTCAAAATTTACAAATGATCTTTCTTAGTCTAAAAGACTTAAGAAATTACAAATGTTTTTCACCTGTGAGTAAGATGAAGTAAAAACCAACACAATAACAATTCTAGAGAACTTATAAAAATATATAACCAAACATTTAGGAAGACTTGATTCGACCACACTGTCGTAAAACCTGGAACTTTCACGATGAAAGAAATTTATGGATTCTTGTTCTTTCACTCAACCGTAATTGTAAACAACATTTACACAAGTAAATATGGAGAAAATGTACGGCTAAATAAACATGCATTTAACCATAAACTATTTCATATAAATAACTTGTCTGGAAATAACAAAATGTAATACAAAATTGTTGATCCAAACTTGTCGGCTCATCGACTGATCCTTTTACAGAGCTTCGGCTCTTTGACAAAATCACACACACATAAGCTTGAGCTTCAAATTCAACTTCACTTTCTTTCTTTTTCTCACCCAGAGTTCCTCTGTCTCTTGTGTCTATTGTCTAACTTGATTTACAATCTTCTTCTACTATTTAAAGGAAACCTGAAAAATTGCTTCTACGTGAATCTACAAAATTGCCATTAATGGCTGTAATAACTATCTACCTACAAACTTAGCTTCAGAAATTAATTCGACTGGTTTAGATTTTTAAATCATGGACTCTTCACTCTTGTCAGACTGACCGACAAGATCTGGACTAATACGGACTCTGACAGAGTCGGCTGAGATCAGATGCGGATCTGCGAGTAATTAATATTTCCAACACTCCCCCTTAATTATGAGCAGAGGGGGATTTTTAAAACAAAATTTACAAAATGTCTCAGAGCTTAGACTTGCTCTATGCATGACAGAGTTCACTATGTATAACTTTTCATTCCAAGATAACTACGTAGATATTGGAATGTGTCCTTTGCAAATGGTTTTGTAAAGATGTTTGCAAGTTGATCTTCAGCCTTGCAAAATTCCAAACAAATTTCTTTGTTGTTCACTAACTCTCTTATCAAATGAAACCTTATGTCGATGTGCTTGGTTCTCTTGTGAAACACATGATTCTTGGATAATGCAATGGCCGAATTGTTGTCACAGAAGATCATTGTCGGTTCTTGATGTTTCTGTGACAAGTATTTTAACACTCTCCTCATCCAGACAGCTTGACATGCAGCACTTGAAGCTGCAACATACTCTACTTCTGCTGAAGACAGAGTTACTATGGGTTGTTTCTTTGAATCCCATGAAACAACACCTGTACCAAAATGAAATGTGTACCCATATGTGCTCTTTCTTTCATCTATGCTACCTCCATTGTCACTGTATCCAGTGAGTTTAAAATTTTCTAAGGTTGAATACATAATGCCAAGGATTTTGTGCCACTTACATACCTCGAAATTATTTTACCTTCTTGCCAATGAAATTTTTTTGGTGACTCCATGAATCTTGAGATCAGACTTACTCCATACATAATGGCTGGTCTTGTCGCTGTCAAATACATAAGGTTTCCAACAATCCTTTTGAACAACGTAGGATCTACAGTTGATCCTTCATCCTCCTTGCTCGATTTTAAACCTGTTAGTACTGGTTTTGGGGTTGTCTTGCAATTAGACATGTTAAATATTTTTAAAAATTCACTTGCATACTTTGAGTGCGATATAAAAATACCACTTTCATACTATTAAACTTCAATGCCTAGAAAAAAATTCATAAGCCCCAGATTAGTCATTTCAAATTCACTTCCATGACTACTTTAAAATATTATATGCCAAAATCATTAGTAAATATTAAATCATCTACATACAAATAGACAATTAGCATCTTACCTTGCTCAATCACTTTGGTGTACAATGTCGGTTCACTTTCACTTCTGTGAAATCCATTTTCAATAAGATAGGAATCAATCGTACTGTACCAATCTCTAGGAGCTTACTTCAAACCATAGAGTTCCTTTTTCAGCCTGTACACTTTATGCTCTTGACTTGGAACTTCATAGGCTTGTGGTTGTTCCTCATATGGTTCTTCTTCGAGATAGCCATTGAAAAATGTTGACTTAACATCCATTTGATAAACATACCATTTGTTTTGTACAGCAATGGCCAATATTGTTCTAACTGTATCCATGCATGCAATAGGTGAAAATGTTTCATTGAAGTCTATGCTGGGTTGTTGTGTGAACCCTCTTGCTACCATTATTGCTTTGTGCTTCTGCACATTCCTGTCGGCATCTTTCTTGGTCTTGTAAATCCATTTGATGTTGATTACATCTTTGTCTTTTGGTACATCAACCAGCTCCCATGTATGGTTCTTCTCAATGCATTCTATTTCTTCATCCATGGCTTGTGCCCATACATCGTCTTCAATAGCTTCTTTAAATGTTAGTGGATCATATATAGGAGAAAATAATGCAAAGAGAGAGAATGAATTTGGTGTACCAACTTCATATATTTCACGCAGACTTCTTGTCTTCATCAGTTCTGTCGATGTCGACCTCAACGAAATGCTTGATGGAGTATGTTTTCCTCTTAGTGTGCTTGTCGGTGTAGTTTGAGCTGCTACTTGTGTCGATGGTTCTTGTGTTGAACCATGTCATGGTGTCATGGGAGCCGATGGTGCTACGATTGGTTGACTTACATGTGGTGTTTGAACCACTTCCTCTACCATATCATCATTGTCGACATTTGTGTCGATAGTTCCATCCCATGATTCATTATTGACAAATTGAACATATTGACTGATTATCACTTTCCTTGTGACAGGATCATACAACTTGTATGCTTTTGTGTCTTCAGAATAGCCGAAAAAAATACATTTTTGTCCCTTCTTGTATAGCTTCCTTCTCAGCTCATCTAGAACATGAGCATATGCAACACAACCAAAAAATTTTAAATGAGAAACACTATGATTCATACCTGCCCATGCTTATTGAGGAATTTTTTTCTTCACACTCTTTTTCAGACACCAATTCATAATGTAAACAGCAGTTGCAACTGCTTCACCCCAATATTCATTTGGAAAATGCTTGGCTGCCAACATGCTAGGCGCCATCTCCATGATGGTTCTGTTCTTTATTTCAGAAATATTGTTCTACTGAGGTGTATACCGTGCAATGAATTGCTTATGTATGCCATGGTCCTTGCAAAAATTTAGAAATTCATTCGAAACATACTCACCTCCTATGTCGGTCCTTAATATCTTGATATAGTGTCCACTCTGGTTCTCCCCGACTGTCTTGAACTGCAAAAAATAACTAAATGCATCAGATTTATGTTTCAGAAATAATACCCATGTTTTCCTTGAGTAGTCATTAATAGAAGTTAGAAAATAATTGCAGCCACCAATGGATGATGTCTGCATTAGACCAAAAATATTAGAGTGCACAATTTCAAGTGGTGTGCATGCTCCATAAGGCTTTTCGACTAGAAAAGTCTCTTTATGTTGCTTTCCAAAAATGCATCCTTCACAAACCCTTTCTATTCTGTCGATCAATGGAAATCCTTTCACCATATTCTTTGTGTGCAGTAGCTTCAACCCACCAAAATTTAGATGTCCAAATCTAAAATTCCATAGCTAGGATTCATCCTGAACTTCTGTTTAAAATGTAGCTTGCAAATCAACGCTGCCATTTTCTTTCTTGTAGAGGGGCTTGACTGTTTATTTACTTTCTGCCTTGAATGTAGCTCCTGTATTTGTCTTCCCTTTCATGTCGGGAACTATCCTCAATGGAAACAAGCGATTGCTTATCATTGGCACTATTGCTATCAGTTGATTGCTTGGACACTTGTCTTTAATCACACAGTGATAATCTTCTATGTAGACTCTGTAGCCTTTTTGTATCAGTTGTTCAATGCTTAACAAATTATGTTTCAAACCTTTGACATGATAGACATCAGGGATATACTTACTCTCCCCCTGTTTGGTTAGAATACCAACAGTACCTTTTCCCAAAACAATAACTTGGACATTGTTTCCAAGTGTAACATCAGTTTGAACTGAATTATCTAGATTGGAAAAAAAAATTAAATTACCAATCATATGATTGCTGCAGCCTGAATCTAAGTACCATATGTCATGCAGACTTTCTTGAACAACATTGCATTCAATTGGAGATGTCGATGCCATTAACATTGCACTTGTCAGAGTGTTGGTGCTGGTCGACTGATTTGGGATTTCCTTCCTTGGTCATATTGTTTCTTCCTGCATTCATATGCATAATGACCAAATTTCTTACAATAATGACATTGGATTTTTTATTTATCAAACCTATGGCCACTTAGATGACTTGGATTTTGATACTCTCCTCTACCACTGACATTTATAGGACTTCTGTCTCGTCCTCCTCTAGAAGAACTTCTTCCTTTGCCTCTGGATTTGTTTCTCCCCATGCCTCTACCATGGCTTATGGATGACTGTGTTGCGAATGCACCTTCCAATGATGTTTATGTTCTACCGAGCCTGTGTTTATGATTGATGAGTGAATCTTGAAACTCATCAATAGTAAACGTCGACATTTCTGTGTGTTCTTCCAAGGTCACAGCCAAGTTTTCAAATCTTAGGGGAAGACTTCTAATAATTTTTTCAACAACTCTTTGGTCTTCTATGTCTTCTCCATGAGATTTCAGTTGGTTTATCAAACCAAAAACTCTGGTGTAGAATGAGTCTACCGACTTTGAATCTTTCATGGATAGAGATTCAAAATCTCTTCTCAAAATATGCAACTTGGAAGTCTTTTTCTTTCCCAAGCCTTGATAGGAGGTCTCCAATGTGTCCCATGCATTTTTAGCAATAATTGTTGTTTCTACTCTTGGGAATATTCTTTCATGCATGGCTTGGTGTATGTAGAATAGAGCTTTTCCATCCTTCTTACTTTGTTCCCTCAAGACATCTTTCTCAGCTTGTGTGAGATTTTTATATGCTGTCATATATGCTGGTTCTGCATAACCATGCTAGACTATCTCCCAAACATCTTGACCACTGAAAAAATCCTTCATAGTTAGAGACCAATATTCATGATTATTTATTGTAAAAATTGGAGTTTGTAGTGAACCAAAAGTGGAAGTCATTTTTAATTTTTTTAACTTTCCTTAGAAAATTACTTTTCCACGTTTTAAGACAAGATTTATTTCCTAAACCTTGCTATGATACCAGTTAGCCAAAACTGAGCCGATTAAACTTGATTTTACCGCTTAGTTATTAAAAATTAAAAATTTCATGCCGACCTCTTTTTCTTTTTACTTGTCAGATGAAACCGACTAGACAAGTACATTACTTTGGTCGGACTTTTAGACCGAACTATTTTTCTTCTTCAAGCCTTTTACTTGTCAGTTCTACCGACAGTTTCTTGTCGATTCTACCGATAGGTTTTCTTCGACAACTTGTCGGTTTTACACTTAGACAGAACTTAACTGACTACTTGTCGATTTGACCTCTTCGACCACTAGTCAGCTTGACCACTTCGACCACTAGTTGGCTTTTACTCAACCGACCTTATCGGTTCACTTACTTTGGTTTGGCTTGACCACTTCGACCACTAGTTGGATTTTACTCAACCAACCTTGTCGGTTCACTTAATTTGGTTTGGTTATAGTCGAAATTTACAAATGATATTTCTTAGTCTAAAAGACTTAAGAAATTACAAATGTTTTTCACCTGTGAGTAATATGAAGTAAAAACCAACACAATAACAATTCTAGAGAACTTATAAAAACATATAACCAAACATCTAGGAAGACTTGAGTCGACCACTCTGCCGTAAAACCTGGAACTTTCACGGGGTGAGAAATTTATGGATTCTTGTTCTTTCACTCAACCATAATTGTAAACAACATTTACACAAGTAAATATGAAGGAAATGTGCAGCTAAATAAACATGCATTTAACCATAAACTATTTCATATAAATAACTTGTTTGGAAATAACAAAATGTAATACAAACTTGTCGGCTCACCGACTGATCCTTTTACAGAGCTTCAGCTCTATGACATAATCACACACACAGAAGCTTGAGATTCAACTTCACTTTCTCTCTTTTTCTCACCCAGAGTTCCTCTGTCTCTTGTGTCTATTGTCTAAATTGATTTACAATCTTCTTTTACTATTTATAGGAAACCTGAAAATTGCTTCTACGTGAATCTATAGACTTGCCATTAATGCCTGTAATAAATATCTACCTACAAACTTAGCTTCATAAATTAATTCGACTGGTTTAGATTATCGAATCATGGACTCTTCAATCTTGTCAGACTTGTTGACAAGATCTGGACTGATACGGACTCTGACAGAGTTGGATGAGATCAGATATGGATTTGCAAGTAATTAATATTTCCAACAAAAGAGTGGAGATGTTGTTATCTATTAGAGCTCAGTCGCCATTGCAGAATATGTATGGTCATAATCCTCCAAGAATTTCAACTCCAAATCAAGTAGATCTTGAAAACAAAGAAGAAAACCCTCAAAAAGTGTAGATATGTTGTTACCTATTAGAGCTTAGTCGCCACTGCAGAAGATGTACCATAATCATGTAATTACTTGGATGCCTCTCACCGTCTCAACTTCTCAAACATGGCCATTGGATGCCTCTTCTTTCCATGCCACGATGGTTTTTAGCCCATGCATATACATTATAACTCAATAGAGCATAACCTCTCGCATGTTCAGAAAAGAATCGGAGGACTGTAGCTATTTTTCAATACAATCAATAGGCCAAAATATTTACAATAAAGTCATGGAATGCCTTGGGTGTTTTTAGAAAGTTCTGTTGTGCTCTTTGGATGGCACTTCTCAATGTAAGTGTATAGGCAGTAGAGAAAGAAATCCTGAGATGTTCTGTTCTCTCTTCTTAATCCTACAGTTAGGTATGTATACCTAAAAAATAATGTGCTAAATGATTCGCTGATTCGTTATGTGCTTCAACCTGTTCAACTTAGAGGTGATTGAATCTGCTTTATTATTTAAAGTTCTCCAACACATAGAAATACTCTATCAAGTCAAACTGCCTTACCTATTTATGAAGGAGTTGGCTAATCTCTAGACCATTTGTACTTTTTCAGGCAAGTTTGGCTGGAATTCGGCAACACTATTTGTTGTTAAAAATGAGAAATTCAGTGTTAAAATTGTAATTTTTATTGCATTTAGGACCCTAGATTACCCTTGGGGCACCTAGATTATACAATTTCAATCACTAAAAACTGCCCTTTGAACAATTTTTAAACGAAGTGGTAAAAATTTGCATCATTGAGTCACTGAGTCCGAGCATCAATACCTCAACGTGATCTATAACGTTGTTACTTGTTATCCATTAGGATTTATAACATTCTTCCCACACTTGTCATCTCTTTTTTCTTCTTAATATTCCACTTTGTAAGAACTATATAATTACTATTATGGTTAGAGTAAAAAATTGTCATGTACCAACCATTTTTCTAATATTATTGTGTTGGTGGAGTACCTTAATATCGCATTATTCAATTTCCTTTCTAATGTCAATATCATCATTTGATAGTTGTATATAGATGTTAATAGCCAAAGCAAAGCACAACAACCTTAATTATGAATTAGAAAACTATTTATGAATGCATTCTGCCTGCAAGAACAAGGTAAACCATACACACAAGAATTCGCAACTGTACTGCAAGAATGTAATATAATCAAAACATAATCACAACACTCATCTTCATGGTAAATGTTCCTACAACTATTTTCAAATCAAGGGCATTCCTCCTAGCCTTCGACACTCTATCCCACAAATGACCAACTCTTTGGCTAGACCTTGGTCTCACTTAAAATGGAGTTGATACTATCATGGAGGAATTAAGGAGGAAATTTGAGCT
The DNA here is from genome assembly GCA_001517045.1 of Pseudotsuga menziesii. NCBI lineage: Eukaryota > Viridiplantae > Streptophyta > Pinopsida > Pinales > Pinaceae > Pseudotsuga > Pseudotsuga menziesii. The sequence continues at coordinate 10,532 of LPNX010963440.1, read as the reverse complement.
TAGGCTTAGATTGAATGCTTCAAAATTTGGAAAGGATGATGCAGCGAAAGGGACCAAAAATTTAGAGGGATGGAGAGACAAACGTCGAAGGGTGAGGAAGGATGTATCTAAGGGTGTTGAAAGTTAAAGAAAAAAAGCACCACTTAGGGATTCTAACGTTAGTGGCCTAACATCCCAATCGGATACATGAGTAGGTTATTAAATTTCTAAGTAGAATTACAAAAAGATTCATGAAAACATTATCATCAAAGGTCAATAATGAGACAATCAATGCTTTCATCTTCTAACCATTCTTGTTTATAATTGGGGGATGGCTTGAAATAACCATTTTTTTATCAATTTCCCCTTTATTAAGTTTTGTGTAATTGAAACATAAATAGACTTAATAATCTTGACATCAATTAGATAACTAAAATATTTTCACACTCAATTATTCTACTTAAATTCTTGAATTGTTTTCTTATTCCACTCAAAAGTGACGAACTCTAAAATTTTATATTATTGAACATGTGCTTAAGCTTTGAAGATAGTTTCTACCAATAGGACTCTCCTATAATCATTATAAATCCAAAAATTGACCTATAATAGAAATTTAAAGCATTCAAAATTTTACTACATACCTATACATTTCCATTTTTTTTTCATAAATATTTATAACCGAATGAAATCACAACTAATAAAAGAAATTGTTTAATAACATTTTTTCCTCAATTTAAGCATATGGCCAAATGTTTGATTTTAAAGGAAATTTTTCAATATGACATTGTCAAAATTAAAATTTTGTATTCTAATTTGACTTTATGACTATATTTAATTTCATTTCATGGTGTATCAACTTGTACTCATTTATAGTTGGTAGGGTACACATTCTATGTTTTGGACCATGTTTCTATTTTTTTGGGTCAAAATTTAATTGAAATAAATTCTAAAAAATACTTGAAAATAATAAATTTATTTATCATAAAAATACAATTTAAATAATAAAAACAATAATTTCAACCAAATTTTGATTTTTGAATTTCAAACAAAAATAACTAAAAAGAACAAAACTTATTTTAGCCTCGTCCATTTATAATTCATGATTTATGATGTTAAATGTAAAGTTACGACCTTGATTTTAGCTTTTTGAGATATGTTTTTTTTTCTTTACGCACTTATTAATAAATATTATGCTTTTGTTAATAAAATACAACTAGTTTTTTTGAAAAACAAAATTTAATAATGAAGAGATATTCCCTATCACAGTTGTTATTAAGAATTACAGTAAAGTTGCGAGCTAAATCATGTGAACGTGTCTTTGTTATGGTGCAGGCTAAGCTCCCTTCGGAGGACTTATTCTTCCCTATAGACTTTGAGGAGACAAGATGATATTTGACCATTGTATTCACTATGGCTTGTTATTTATTATTAGAATTAACTGTCTTACTGTTATTAGTATTTACTGTCTTAGTGTTATTACTAGTTATTATTAGTCTTAGTGTTTGCATTAGTTATATTAAAATAAAAATAAAAGGCGACGTAAAGTTGAAGTTATAGTTTTGGTTTTTGTGAAGTAGGTCAATAATGTTATATGGTGGTTAGATAATTAGTTTCCATTTCGAATATATTTAATATTTGGTTATTTTGAATATTTTTTATTTTTATTGAAAAATATATACTTTGAAGATTTGGAAGTTTTTAGGATTATAGAACTTAATGGTATAAAAGTTAATCAATGTGATGGGAGAAGATTATTATACAATATTTTTTATAATTATGTTAATTTTTGTGGAATCATATTGTGTAAGAGTTTAGAGTTAATATTTTAAATGGATACTTTACTTATTATTACGGGATGAAATAAATTTTGAATCATTTTTATGTAACCAACATAGATCCATTTTAACTCTAGTTTTATTAAGCATCAAGAGGGATCCAATTTCTAGAAATGCAAATTTTTACTAAGTCAAGACTCCAAAATAAGTTTTTATCTCAAAAAATGTAATCCCTCTAAGTACTTGATAGAGCCAAAATATATGTTATTTGTAATATAGTGTTTATAATAAACTTACAAGTTATATTATTTCAAATTAATAAAAACTCATATCCAATATACAATCAACATAATTTGTTAATAGGTGGTCAATAAAAAGATTTAGTGTCATCCATGGATTATATCCTCCACACTTATGATTTGAAATAGAATTAACTTAGGTTGGTACAAGGCAAGCACATTGTAGTTTGTTTATTGATAGGCTATTGTTCATCAATAATTATAATAAATTTGCTAAAATAGTACAAATAATAGTAATCAAAAGAAAATGGTTAGGAAACTTCTTAAGATGATTAATTTTAGAATTCTAAATTATTATGGTTTTATTTTTTATAATTTTATAGGTTAAATATTTTTTTATATATTTTAAAATTTTTATATAAATATAATCACAGTTTTATGTTATTTGATTCTATATATATTGCAAATTTTGTAGTTTTATGTTATATAATTTTATATATTGCAAATTTTGTGTATAAATATAATTATAGTTTTATGTTATTTGATTTTATATATTGCAAATTTTGTGTTTTTTTATTTTAATTTAGTTAGTTTTTTTTTCATAGTAATTTCTTTATAAAAATTTCACTTATATTCACAATGTTGGTTTAAAATTCTTAGCACACTAAAAATCTTAAAAACATAAAAAAAATATTAATTAAATTATTTTATTGGTTTCAAATTCTTTGAAGTAATAAAAATCCCCAAAAAATCATAGAATATTAGTGAGATTATTTCATATGTATTAAACTACATGTTATTAAATAAAGAAACAATGATTTTACAATAATTTTGGAGTGACCTAAATTAAAATAATAATGTTTCATTATATTTATTTCTATTACTTATAAAAACAATAAATTATTAATAAAATAAGTATATTTAAAAATTAATTTCATTTATATATTCTATTTTTTATTGTTATTGATTATATATATTGAATGGATTTTATAAATAAGAATATGTGTTTAATTGAGCTTAACGATATTCACATATCCATGATTATTGTGTTTCAAGAATGCTAAGCCACCCTAGAAGAACATAACAAAGGATGATGTCACAGCCTTGAAAGAACTAAGGGATAGAAAGGACATTATGATCCTCAAAGCGACAAGGGAAACGCAACGGTAGTCATGAATACAGATGAATACAACATGAAGATGATTGAACACCTAGGAAGTGGCAGCTACAGGGAATTAAACAAATACCTTATGAACGGAATCACAAAGAAGGTTGCTCTGGCTATAAAAAAAATCCTCTCTCGATGATAGTCTGAAAAACAACTCAAGAATTGCTAGAATCCTAAGGAAAAGAAATATATGTGTTTCTATCTACCCTTCAAATTCCTTTAGAAAAATGTTAGAGTTTCTAAGGATCCTTTTGAACGAAATATCCATAAAGGTCTTTATGCAATTCCTTGTTTATGTGGGATGAGGTATATTGGTGAGACACGTCGCTCCATAAAAGCTAGGATAAAAGAACACATGGCAGACATAAAGCATGGGAGAACTAAACAATATGTTGTAGCTGAACTCTATCATGACACTAAACACAACTAAACATCCTATATGCCTTGAGGATACAGAAGTCCTTACAACTATCCCTCACCACTACAAAAGGAAAATACGTGAAGCCCTGGAAATTGAGAAATGTAGGAACAATTTTAACTGAGATGATGGTCTAAAATTAAAAGAAGCCTAGAAACCTGTCGTCCACATCCTCAGGAATAACCCTAACTCTTCAATAAGTAGGCCGACATGACCCATGATTAGCATTAGAAGCTCGTTCCATGTATTAATAAACCTCTCCAATAGCTAAAATCGTGAGTCTCTTGCTCGTGATGATGGACCCTCTTGTGGGTTTGAAACATTGCGTATCTTTAACTCATCTACCACAAATCTCCTATTTTATAAAGAATTACAATCACTCGACATAAAAGTTAGACAAAATTCCTTTGGTTATGAAACATGACGATGATGAAAATTTATGATCATCCCTTAATTGTGATTGGATACAAATAAATTACGATCAGTCCTTTCATCTAACCAATCCATCAATATTCCACTTCCTAATCAACCCATGTTCCACTTCCTCATTGAATTTGTTAATCTACTCCCTCATTTAGTTTTGTTTTGGAACTCTTTCCGCTTGCCCATTGAATGCCATTCCTTCTCTATTCAACCAAACAAAATACCGAAAACAAAATCATCCATCTAAACTGTATTAGAAAATGTGTAACTATCACAAATACAATATACTACTCACTGCAAATACAATATAATATTCACTACAATTATATGGAATTTATATATTATTTATATTCGTTGTTGTTTAAAACATAGCGTAATTCAATATTTTAAAAGTTTTATGTGTTTTCAATATTTAATGGATTTATGGAGATAAATACATTATAAGTTCACATGTAATATAAATTAATTTAGCATAATATTAAATTAAGTTAATTCAAGGATCTCCTCTTTGTGGACGACGTTATGCTTTTCGGCATGGGTCAGGTTTGTGAATGGGTATTTATAAATTTATTCTTGAATTATTTTGTGCCTTTGCCAGTATGTCAATTAGTGTGGAGAAATCAACTTTGTTGGAGCATATTGTGGATAAAGTTACATTGTCTAGTATTGAGGATATCCTTCCATACAAATTTGCTTCAATGGTGGATGGCACATTATATCTGGGTTATTTTATCAAAGCAAACTACTATTCAACCTCTTATTGGCAGTGGTTTCTAAAATGTTTTGATAAAAGGATTCATCATTTGTATAATTTCTATTGGTTGTCTATTGGGGGAAGACCCACACTAGCTAAATATGTTCTGGAAAACTTATTAGTTTATTGGACGTCTCTATGTAAAGTTCCCAAATATGTTCTAACTTGCATCCGTAGGAAAATATTCAACTTTATCTAGTCCGATGATAAGGAAAAAAAACAAATTTCATATTGTTAGTTGAAAGGGACTCGCTAGACCAAAGCATTTGGGAGGTTGGGCATTAAAGAAAATATTCCATTTTCCATAGGCTCTATCGGCCAAAATTTTATTGCATGCATTATTTATGGATGTGTTATGGAGTGGTGTTATAAAGGCTAAATATTTGAAGGGTTGTTATGTGGTTCAATGGATCAGATTGAAAATCAAAACTATCAAAGGGGCATCAAATATTTGGTATGTAATTATTTCCTTTGTTTAGGTCCTTGGTGACTGGCTAGCATGGAAGTCGAGGAATGGGTGATCAATCAAGGTTGGGTAAGATCCTATTGTAGGTGGTCCAATTGGATTTCAATTGTTTTCCGAACTCTTGGTACATTTAATATCAAATGGTTATTATTTCCTAGATCAATGTCCGATCGCGATTCATGGAACGATTGGTTCACATGTATGGATCAGTTCATTACAGTTGGGTTTGTATGGAATGTTGGCTACTGAATGATCGAATTATATATTTGGCCTTCAAAATGGGGCAATTTTTTAACTAGTTAAGATGACTCTCTCATTTGGTCCTAGGATACTCAATTAGGTGTCATTTTTGCGAAACAAGCTTATGAAGCTCTAACTTCAGAGACACGGGTTATCAATAATCGGTGGCATAAGGCTTGTTGGAATTGGAAGACTCCTCTTAAGGTAGAGCTATTCATTTATCTTGTTTTAGAAAATAAAATCGTAGCAAAGGATAATCTCATCAAGAGAGGAGCTATTGATCCATATATATGTCCTCTATCCTTTACAGAACCAAAAGTTGTTATGCGTTTTTTAATTAAATTTTCCTTTACTATGTTGGTATGGTATGCTGTTATAAAATCATGTTCCATAGCATTGAGATGGAATGGGATTTATCATTCGTCATGCTTCCAAACTTGTATAAAATTTGTTCCTTCGTAGGATGTGCTTCCCTACTTTGTCTGCTAGGAGGTTTGGAAGGCTCGTGATCTTGTAATTTTTGAAGAGAGACAATCCAATCCTGATCAGATTGCATGTTGGGCTATCTCATCCTTTTTAAATTTTAATGGTGATGGGGTTGACGTTGCATTGAACATTCCTAGTGATTGTAGGAATCCTATGGTCTTTATGGAGGGGTGCAAAGGTTGTTTTGATGGAGCCTCATTGGATGATACTCATTGTTGCGGTGTTGGGAAATTATCTATTTGGATAACTATAGACTCTATAAATTATGGATGAATTGCGGTTCAAAGGCCAACAACAAGGGAGAGCTCTTGGGGCTATGGTTTCTGCGTTTCTTTGCTAAATCTCACAATATTAATTTTGTTTAGGTGGTCATAAACTCCATTTTGATCATTAAATGGGAACTCAATGAATGTAACTTACAGGTTTTAAATTTATTTCCCTAGATGACATTGATTTTTAGGTTGATGGAATGTTTTGGTAATCTTTTCTTAATACATATATATCACGACTTCAACACTAAGGCACATTCACTCTCAAAGTGTCACAGTACATTGGCTCTGGAAGGGTACATTTTTGTTGAACTGTGGGAGGATGATTGGATGATTGGGGAGGAGAGGATTGTCATATTTCAGCCTTTGGATTCCTATCCTATTTATCTAATATATTTTTTGGCAACTCGGATCCCTTGTATCAAGCAATATTTCGGGCTTCTAGTTGGGTTTATTCCCTTTTTTTACTAGGGGAATCGACAACTGGAGATGGGCTGGTACTCATGTGACACCACTGTGACATAGGGTCTAGGGATCCATTCCCGCTACCACTATAGCCCTAGGTGCCCCACAACATCCTGCAAGCCTTGGGACATAGGTAAACCCGGGTGGGATTTCATCTCATAACCTCCTTTACAACAAGTGACTTCATATCAAGTGATTCCAATCAATCACACCCGTGTAGAATCTGGTTGGGTTTATTCCCTTAATGAACCTTATTTTTGGTATATATTTCTGGCATTTTTGTGATTTGTCCATGGATGTTGGACTCTTCCTAGACTTTTCATTTGAGATCAATTATGTGGTCCAACGCTAATGGATACTTTAGAGATGTATCTTGTTTGGTTGTACATTGGTGTTGGTATGTACATTGGAGTATGGATGTTCTTGAATTTTCTAGTAGTTTGGTTGGCCACAAGACTGGTTTTGTAGTTTGTTGAGTGGCAGTTTTGGTCATCTTTCTTGTTGCGTATTTGTCTATATATTACATATACTTTTAATGTAAACTATAGATTTGAAGAAAAAAATTACATACTAACCCAAATTTATATTTACAAAGTACTAGCATATCCATATTAATAATAATATGGTTTACATATGCCAATTTTTGACATTATTTAAGGTGGGAAAAATAATAATGTTGTTAATCGACCTATGTAAACAATATTATTATTAATATGGTTTACAGTCATGCACATAAAACATACTCATAACATTCTGCAATAACCAAAGAGGGTTTGAAATACATTCAAGAGACACCCATATTCATCCATGGTCTATAGTAACCCTTGTTTCTCCAAAATTTCAGACCAATGGTGTCAAGCATACAAAATATCCTTAGACCCAAAGACACCTGTAAGATCTCAACAATATGAATTCGGTCTACAATGACCACACAAGATTTGAACTACATTCAAAAGACCCCAATAATCATCCACTGTCCGCAATAACCATTGTTTCTCCAAACTTTAAGACCAATGGTGTCAAGCATACAAACTCTCCTTAGACCCAAACACACCTGAAATATCTCAACAAGATGATTCTGGTCTACAATAACCACACAGGGTCTGAATTACATTCAAGAGACACCCATAATCCACCATGACGGTTGGAAAATGTCGACACCGAGAAAACCATTAACATGAAACCGTTCTCCTCCAAAAATTTCATGCAAACATACCCTAAACTCATATCTTACACCTATAAACATCCACAACAATCACATAAACCACACAAAAAATGGAGCAAGGTCGTCCCTAAAACCAAGCAAGGCTACCAATTACAATTCGAGTATAGCCAAACAAACAAAGAAAATAAACCCACTACAAGAGATACCCATGCAACCATATAAGAAGTGTCGAAAATATATAATGAAATCATCTAGATGGTGATATATAGTTTTGAGAAACATTGTTCAAAAACTGGTAAAGACAAAACATTACCAGATGAAACACCATGGGAGCGCCACTTAGAGGATGCATGCGGCTAAGGACCCTCAAACCACCACTGAAATCGCCATCAAGCAAAAAACAAAACCACTTCTATTGCTGACTACAACCCACAATAAGGAACGACTAAACAACTTTGAGCTTCGGGCGAACAAAGAAAAATACCAGCTTCAACCTTCATCCAATCTGCACCTACACCAAAATGCATCAAGGGGTCAACAAACAAAACAAGGGATACATTGGGGAAATAGGCCAAAATAACCCACAATCACCTGTTATGCAATGACCACCTTGAACCCATAAATGGCATAGAAGCATATAGGCATCGAGCGAGTCAGGATCATCGACTAGAAGTAGAAAGCATTGCTGAAATCCTTTGTTGAGACAAGCCACGGGAATGGCTACACCACAACTCATATCCCACGTAACCGATAGACAAGTATGGCCACCCAAAAAACAAAGCATGGCACGCAAATTGACTTCTAGACAAACTTAGTGTAACCTCCCACCATCGACCAACATCGGCTCTAAATCCTATACAGAATGGAACCCCAGAGGACAACTACCAAGGTGGTGGAATGCTCATGCAACGGGACCAAATAATATTGCACGGGGTGGTAGAGTAGCAACAAAAAACACATGTTTAATCCTTGATATGCGTGTGGAAACCCTAAACATTAATGTTCCCACCTACCTAATACACGATTGCACAAAATAAACACTTTTCGTACAATGCCATGTCACTGCCAAGTGGCCTCTGGTGTGGCACAAAGGACCCCATACATTACTAGCGTCTCTCCCATAGTGACCACCCAAAAAGAGTGTTTCTTTAAACAAATTTTGCTACTTTTCAATAAAGGATATTTTGGATAAACAAAAAAATATTTAAAAGTATATACAAGTTCTTAGATAACCATTACATACAGAACATTTGCATACGGAAAAACCAATATTTACATACTGAACTTCGGTTTCCTAGTTTAAAAGCATTCCAAGCTTTCATCATAATTTGTTATTGAAAATTAAGATAAATCTATACCTTCTTAATGGCAGGACTGATGCATCCATGTGGAACCCAATATGCACCCGGTAGTAGAGCGTTTAATGTTATGTACCCCGCAGTAGAGCGTTTAATGTTGTTGCTGGGGATTTGGCATCCGTAACCCTCCATCAGTGTGTATTTTACTGTGATAAATTTTTGGCCATAATCCATCCAAACCTTGTCGGAATGTGTTGATGGAAGACCAATACATTAAGCATTAATGGCAGACACATTTGAAATTTTAAATTGTAAACCCCACCCATCAAGATTTTGAATTTGTAAACCCAAAATCCTTCAACTGCGTTCCCTTTTACCCAAAATCCAATTCGAGTTAGGCGGCATTGTCCAGTCCTTCAACTGCGTTCCCTTTTACCCAAAATCCAAAATGCAGCTGTGGGTGGTGTATTGATTCTCGTCATCAAGGAGATAGATCCATATAGACAACTGAAACACAAAATTGGTATCTAGTACTACGATGTTTTTCATTCAGATACAAATTCGTCACCAATTTATTGTTCTCTACTTAATTTTTCATAATGTTATGGCATTTTACATCAACCTTTGGTGACTTTGTATTTGTGTACAGATAACGTCGAAATCGTTTATTATTATTCTGTGTCGAACAAAACTCTTCTACCTCTTACTGATTCCTGCTGGAGTTTGCAAAGGAAATTATTGTTCTTACGATCACACCTATCTTTCCACAACTACAACCGAGCTACGCACGACTGTGGCTTCTAAAGTTTAGTGTTATATTGTCAATAGAGTTATGATAATATATTGTAATATACTAGGATGTGGGTTGTGCAGTTTGACTAGTAAATTATAGCATGCGAAATATTCGACTTCACTATATTTTTGGAGTGGACTACATGGCGAACATTAGCTTTGAATTTGAGGAAAATTATGTGAACTTTTGTTTGTCAATATTTTGCATTAGTGACTAAGGTTGGGTTTCCATACACTTTTGCAAAAGCATGAGTTATCTTTATAGAAGAATATAGGTCCAATCAAAGTTATTGTATCAATGTCATCGAGATGCTCTATTATATGTAAACCCACTCTTGTTATTATGAAAACCTGTTACTTTCAAAGTCAAAATATGTTTTACCTTCGAAGTTTGTCCTTACCTACTTTTCGATGATTCAAAAATTGGGATACTAATTTGAGAATCGTTACCAAGCTAAAAAGGAATAAAAGAAGAAATAAATAGGAATCCTAGTCGAAAGAATACATTGTTCGATTTATAAAACATTTTGTTTTCCATGGAACGTTACAAAACATCAAAATTTCAATACAGATAAGCCTGTGTAATGCTTTGTTT